>BGZK01001654.1:0-121806 GCA_005406025.1 Eumeta japonica | reverse complement strand
ATTATAAATTTATTGAATTTTATCAAAAAAATTTTGCATATCAATAACCTCTCTTACTGCATCATTAAGTACTAGATTTAAATTATGAGCAGCACATTGAACATATACGGCATTTGGCTCGATCTGTTTTATGAGTTTTTGAATTCCACCATAAGTCCCTTTCATTGTGTTAACACCATCATATCCTTGTCCTCGACACTTATTTATAGGAATATTTTTGTTTTTATCGTTTTAATAATTTGCTTGGACATTGCTAAAGTAGTTTGATCCTTAACTTCATGGAATCCTAAAAATTCTCTTTAATGACGAGTGCCTTTGGGATTCCATTACCATCTTTCTCGATCATGCAATAACGGTATAAAGTTCACATATTTGATCAATTTTTGAAATATATTGAGCTGTATCGAACATGATAGACTAAAATGGTGCGGCATTTATTTCATTTATGAGTGCATTTCCTACTTTTAGAACCGGAACAGAAATTAGTTCATTTCGTATTTTTGGACTTAAGTATTTTATCTGGCCTTTTGGTTTGCTTAGCAATTCTTGTAAAATCGGGTCGTATTTTCCTAATAACTCATAAAGTTCCCTAGGGAGCTCGGATCATTGCTATCTGCCTTTTCTATGTGGCCACGAAGGGCTAAATTACATGTTGAAAGCGTTAGAGTAACATCAAGTAGTCTAGAAAGTGCTTGGAGCCAAAAAGATTTTCCTTTTTTGATCACTTGCTCTTCATCGAGTGCTCCTAGCCGCCACTATTGATACGTAAGACAAGAATCCAGATGAATTTTCGATGTCTCGTGTCTTTCTATGGCATCTACAATATGTTTCCAGTCGTCATAGCCTTCCATCCAAATATTTTGTATTTTTTTAGATGCCCGATTTGCGAATAACCAACACGGTTCACAACACGCCTTCTAAAGTATTAAAGAATATGATAGCCATGTAATGTTCAAGTTTGATCAGACTTGGAAACATAGTAAGTTTCTAGAAGAGATCTATTGTCACTATCTTTTAAGAAAGGGGCCCTTAGGCTTTATAATGTCGTTTCGATCACGAACCGTTTTACTTGATCAGTTAGCTCTTTAAAATTACCCTTATCGGTAACATATGGTGAAGATCCAATATTGCTCACACTAAAATATGATTCACTTTGATTTTTGCTAGTTCCACTGGTGTCGGGTGCTGCATCTGGTAATTCTGGTATACTTTTAGTAAGGTCTAATTCTTCACTTTTGGAGCACTGTCCACTCGCGTTTTTACTAATAAAATCATCATTCTTCAAGTACTGGCTAATTTAGGTAACTTTTTATTTCTTTCTTCAGTCTACCTCTTTCTCTTTCGTTTTTCACTCCCACTTGGATATTTTTTAGAACCAGACATTTTAATATGTAACTTTCACAATTACTTTACTTCGCTTCAATAAAGTAGCAACTACGAAAAAGATTCAAACAAAGAATGCGTAGTAGAGCCCCTCCGTAAATGTAAAATAGCAAATCTGGAATGGATTCCCTAACATAGTCTTGCTAGCTCGCTCTAACGCCAACGCCACGAAAAAAGTATTTTCTTGGTTAACAAAATGAGGGAATTCCCCGACCGTCAATGCTCACCCGCGCTACCAACGTGACGCGACAAAAAATGAAATAACCAATGGATGCGTTTTAAAATTGATCAACATCTTATTGTTTAGGATGTGATGTGTTGAAATCTTAACGCTCAGTTTGAATTTGCCTTTAGCTGTCTCACTTAAATATACATTTTTAAGTAAAATAAATTTATATAATATAAATGAATTAAAAAAAAATAATATAACGAGTACCTACCTACTTAGGTACAAAGTTAAAAAAAATATTTCTGAGCTTGCGGCCTCTTGGGCCGGGGCCCCCTTGGGTCGGGGGCCCGTGGCATTTTGCCAGCCCTGCCGCCCTATAGTTACGCCACGGCTAGCATTAGTCACCCTCATTATTTTGCTAAATATCTAACCGATTTACCGACAACAGATTTTCCCTTAGATTGTTTTGAACTAAAAGAAACGTTTAATATATTACAATTCATTTCAAGTTGATATTCATATTTGATATACCTATAATTAAGTGCGAAAAAACTCCGTTCATACAGAAATATGTCTACCTAAATAAATGTTATTTTTATCTTCCGAAAAAAACCCTTCGCTTTTGTAAATAGTCCATTCGACAAAAGAACAATTCTGCGTATTACAAAAGAAATTGAATTGTACGCGTTTCCATTCACGCGATCGTCGACAGAATTCCGTAGCGCGGTTATCGGCCTCCAACAATGAATTTCTGTTTGGTCGACCATTTTGCAATAATTTCGATTTTTCAGCGGCCCCGACAGACGAACCCGCAACAAAAGATCGGAGATGAGTACTCGGTCGTGAAGGCTATGCTGTTCGTATCGGAGCATTCTTATTGGTTACCTTTTTCATTGCGCGTTGGCATATTACACGTTTAAAGCTTATAAATAGCGTAGGTCACGCGCAAACTTTTCCTTTGGCAAAATACTCCTTTGATAAGCTTCAAGTATTTTGTTATCTGCAATACGAAAAATATTTAACGCTAAACGCGACAATATATTTGATTGACGATATCATTATGTTCCGAACATTACCTTCAGAACTAGGCTAAAATTATTTATATCAGAAGAAACATAACAAATAGCAAATAGCTACAAATACCAACATTTAATACACTCTCCTTGACATTGGAAGAAACTTTACAAGAACTGACGTGCTCACTGT
Organism: Eumeta japonica; assembly: GCA_005406025.1. Lineage (NCBI taxonomy): Eukaryota > Metazoa > Arthropoda > Insecta > Lepidoptera > Psychidae > Eumeta > Eumeta japonica. Next base: position 119,048 of record BGZK01001654.1, on the reverse strand, counting down.
CCAACATACAAAACGGGACATTAGGTATTTTCTTGAGTGAAGTAAAAAGAAATAGCACTGAAGAGTTCTTATAAGTAATTCTTATAAGAATACCTATTTTATAGTTTCTGCAAAAAAAAAAAAACACCAGGAAGATATAGAGTAGAATGGTTAGTCAGGATGTAATTTAATTAGTACATTAAAAGTTAAATAAAATGATCAATTACGAAAAAAATATTTTTCAGATGATTAGGCTACCATCTCCGACATTGAATCCTTATATTGATACTAAAAAGCTGATGTAGGAGCAGTTTTGAATAAAGGAAAATTACAGTATTTCATGGTGAAATTTTGAATTATAAGAAAAGGTGAATACACGTACCGGGTCTTTATAGTAGCGGCAAAAAATACTAACATAGGGGCAATACTATTTCACATGGCTTGTAAAAACAACAGGAAAATGTAGAAATATACAAAAAGATAGTTTCACAAAGATAAACAAGAATTTCGGGAGTGACAGTTATAATATGTCTTACCGCATAGAAGCAAGGTTTTACATGACCGTGGTGCCGTTATCTATCTTCACCTTCAAAACGAACACAGCATGTTCATGACCTGTTCAAATATAAGTTTAGCTTGAAATATACGTCGACCATCCAAGGTAAAAACAAAATTAACTAATGAAACAATATCAATCTACATTATCAAGGAAAAACTTAAATTAGTCCAAAAATAGTCTATTTAGAATTTTAATATTCGAAAGAAATACTACCTACATAAAATATTAAGCACCAAATATGCAAGCAACGTTAAAGAAAAACTACAGCATAAAAGAAGTACAGAGAGAACAAATAAAAATTGCTAGACAAAAAGGTACAATCATTAAAAACTGGAAATAAAATAATAGGTCAAATTTAACAAAATTAAAAAAAAAATACATGCATAAATGATATCAGGATCAGGATTAAAAGTGAGATCGCAAGAAAGACTAAGGTAGTATAAACATAGAGGAATTTGTCAATTATTATCGATTAATAGACAATTAATAATTATATGTTGAATTACAAAATGTACAACGTTACATTGTTTTTTGGAACGAAGTTCCTTAACACGGCTTGCGGTTGGAATTGATTGGTAGAGATCATAATATATTGAAAATGTATCACGTCCACTCCATACGATTTTCTTTCTTTACCTTTCTTGAATTTTTTTTATTTAGTATTAAGTTTTACATAATTTATTATTTTATATTTAATTTTTCAATGAATATCTTTCTTAAAATTTTACAATATTTTTTTTTGTTCTTTTCCCTTCATTATTTTATTGAAAAAATATTCGTTCCTAACGGAAGTTATTCCACCGCACATTTAGTTTTTTAACTTCTACCGGTAAGTTATAATAATATAAAACAATGAAAGGATACAATATAACAAATACTTCCAATATTGAAATAAATTTTTATGTTTTGAATGAAAGTTCAATATGTGACTTTTAATCGACTATGTGCCCGATAGTCAATCATACATCAAACATGGTCGATATTAGGAATAATTCATAGATTAATTTGTTTACGCCGATTTTTAATCAAAGATATTTTTGCAGATCGATTTTTTTTTAATCGTGAGTAAATTATAAACCCATCTATTTGCACTTTATCAACATGCATAAGTTAACGATAAGGTTGAAGTTGAGACAATGCAATGGTTGCGGCGCGCTGTCACGTGACCTGAAACCGCCACACGCCGTACACGCTCGAAGGCATCCGAAACGGACAAGAGGCAAACTCCAAGCGACTCGGTCTATTTGAGTACCGCAAAAAACTTGTGTCTTTCCAGTTGCGGACATTCGCCTACATCGTGACAAACTTTCAAGCGATCGTGACACATGACCCGCATAAACGATTTCGCAGCCTTCGCGTAGACCTTCCATCGAATGATATGAAATCGAGTCACTAGTTTTCAGTGTTGTGTCATGCAATAGTTCTGTCGAACAGCCAAGCGATACTTTTTGACCGAGATGTAGGATTTGTAGAACTCGGGGCTTGACTCTACATTACATTTAATAAGGTTTTAAAAGTAAAAAGCAAGATTCACAAGCCCATAACGGCTTGTGAATCTTGGCAAACAATTTCACATGAAATATTTTAGTGGGATTTTATTTCTTTTTGTAAGATGCCTGAGTTTTTTTGTTATTTTTGGCGCTGTATTTTTTATGCGTTAGCTATTCTTTTTTTCATAGCATAGTTACTGCGCATGCATAATCCCCCTCTTCGCCCCACAATCTGGTGAGTCATGTATGCTTAGAGTTTCGGCGTTAGGGCACCTCCTCAAAAAAAGACTGCATAAATAAAATAAATAAATAATTATAATTGCATAAGTTGATAAAAAATACTATGCAATAGCTTTACCGCGGCAGTCTCCGATTGCCACACGTGTTTTTTGTGAAACACCAAGAATCCCAATCAATAGTGTTATCTGTTTAATATTCAAAAATAAATTTTGTATAAAGGATCTAGGGGAGCACGGCAGTCGCCGCGAAAACAAACTAAAAAAAAACACCTGTGGCACTCGGGGACAGCCGCGGTAAAGCTATTGCAAGTATTTTTTGTCAACTTATGCAATTATAATTATTTATTTATTTATGCAGTCGGTTTTTTTTGAGGAGGTGCCCTAACGCCGAAACTCTAAGCAGGCATGAGTCACTAGATTGCGGGGCGAAGAGGGGGATTACGCATGCACAGTAACGCCGATACAACCAATCACCTAGAGGCGAGTTGCTGAACTAAAGGGACAAGCGTGATATTTGAAAAAAGTCATTAAAATTTCTGCTATTCATCGATAGATGGCAAAATTAAAAAGTATCACCGCTGTGCCGGTCGGAGTGAGGGGTGTTAGGTGATTTTCGTTACGGAATTTCTGGATTCGGTCTCCACGCTCAAGGCCCGCGATAGAAGCTATGCAATAGCTTAAAAATAAATCACTTTTCCGATCGCTCTCATTCTATTTAACTCCACTGTGTCGTTGTCCGTATTAGTTGGCGTGCAAGAGGATGTACTCGGACGTCAGTTGTCAAATTTGATTATTGGAAAGTTATAATCGTATTCATTATTACGTAATGTAAAAAAATACTATACATGTGCAATTACGACATGTGTCTAAAGATTCGGTAAAAACTTCCGTTTTTTTTAATATTTTGAAAATTTTTTTAATATCTGAAATTTTGAAAATATTAATTTATCATAGGGGGAATTTAAAAATATTCTTTCATGCATCGCTCGTTACATTACATACCCATCACGTTACATACTCCAACCGAGGAGCAATGGTAATATTTTTGTCATGTGATATAACTAGAAATAACAATTTTCGAATTTTCCCCTTAATTATATTGTAAAGCCTCGATTCTGGCAAAGTTTCAAGAGTCCAGGACGATGAGAGGTTTTAATTTACTTCCGACTGTCAAAATATAAAACATATAACTAATCAAAATATAAATATACATGGCTGTATATTTTGATTACGTTGATTTTTATCAGCTCCAAGGGACCGCAAACCTGAGTATTTAGTATTAATTACATATTTGATACCACAACTTGTAAATGAAAAAAAAAGTGTAAAACGGACAGATGGACGGACAATGAAATGGTCCTATAAAAGTGCCTTTTTCTTCTTTTCAGGGACAGAACCCTAAAAATCTCACTAGCAAGTCTATCGAGCAGACTCGTAAAAATATACAAAGTTTTCTTTTTTTATGACGCATATTTCATAAAATTAAGATTTACAAGCGTCTAAATAACAGCTTTGATTTACAACAGCATTGAAAGCCCATGAACACGAAATTTCCCGAAACCGCGCTAGGGCATACATTGTGTTTTAATTAATTGATATGGGCCTCATTCGGGACAGCGCTCGCAAACGGGCGCCGGTCATGAAAATACCACAGGCATAACTAAACTATGTATAGATTAGTTTTACGTGTTTATTTAAATTTTCATCATCACGCCATGTCTTGAGATTTTTGAACATTTGGAAAGATGAGATTTTTGGATAGAGAAAGATTTTTGGATACAGAAGTATAAGTTCTATATTACTTGATATAAATGACGGTCTATGATTTGCGAACGCATAGACGAATAACATCGAAATGCTAATAAGTTTCAACAATATTCTAATTCATAGGATAATATCTATTTGTTGGAATTAAAAATACGATTTTAAAATGAAGTAGAATTGTCTCTACATACACTTTCGGCGCAGTTAACAAAAGCTGTTATATTCTTTGTTATACAATATCCGTCTTTTTATCAAAGGTTTATTTTTTTATCAAGGTTAAAATAGAGGGTTATTTCTGCCTGACTATTGCTAAGCTGCGAATTATTTATAATAACTATTTTAATGACTCATTAATATCAATTTTCATTATTATCGTTCATTATATGAGAATTCAATGCTGAAAGTAAGGGGTACTATATCCGAAGAGGGCCATTCGATTCCATTTTAGGTTTGTTCCGTGTAATATTTTCTAGAACTTTATGCTGATTGTTAAGTACTTGTGGAAGACATCCTATATTTCTGTAGTGATCGAAAACGCAGGTGTTAATTGGAAAAAAAAATTATATTACAAGTACTCCTAAATGCCCACTGCGCCGGGATATACTGTGAGATTCGTACGACAGAGATGTATCACTTTGTGATGAAGAGATGTATCACTTTGTCATCGTGATAAAGGACCTGATACAATTAAATTTGTTGGTTAAGAACAGCGCCATCTATTGCGGAATTGTAGTCTGCCACGAAGAATGATATTTGTAGTGGCATACACCCGCTACACTTTTTCGCAAACAAACGCGATGTCAAGTCATGACATGGGTGTTATATAATATTGGCCGAGTTAGGAGGAGCCCAAGTTCGATTACTATAAAAATACAAAAATGTACCCTAGAGGATCATGGCCTTCATGACTTCCCTGGATCCGCCCTTGCGCGATGTTTCAGATTTGTCTTTCTTTACTGATTGACCAATCTGATATGAATTTATAGGTTTTAGGTCATAAACAACGAAAAGTATAGGTTTCATAGACAGTCCTTCTAAAACTTATTAGTGACAGTGTTTTTATAATTCATTGGTTCAAAACAGTGGTATAAAATATAAACCTTTTATTTGTTGTTCAATTATCTAAAACAAAAGCGGACTGTGAGCGACGCGACCGTCGGCTCTGTGAAAAATACGCATTACGTTTGAAGATGTCCAGCGAATCAGAAAGTCATTGTTAAGCCGATAGCGCTCGCACCTCACCCGCGTCTGTAGGGATGCCTATTATAAGTTGTGCGGAGGATTTGGAACTGTTAGAATCTCAATTAATATCTATTTATGCAGATATTCAACATCAAAATATACCTATTGTTTTGTATTATTTGATTGACTAAGCATGTAGTTTTCAATTTTGTGTGATTAATACTATATTTTGTATGGATTATTTTTAAATAATACTTCGATAGATTAAATAATGAATTAAAAACATGAAAGTAACGAAAGTAGGTGTTGTCTTGTGTTAAGAATACGGAAATTAAATTTAAATAGCGCTCATAAATAGCCATCGCTAATGATTATAAGCATATTAACGCTCAAGATGATGGCAATGAAGGGTCATCCGTAAATTGCGTATCCTGAATATAATGATTTTTTAGAGACTGCCCCGTCTTTGTCATAGAAACTTTTTCATTTCAGTTGAAGTTCAGAGTTTTTATATTTTATATTTATACATGTGACATCATAAAGCTTATGAATCAACCCCTCCTTGTCACATAATGTCACTATGCTGACTCCCTCCCGCCCTCTTAACATGTGACGTATACATGAAATTTCTCTTGTAGAACCCAGCTCACGCACCGTGCACTATCACTGATAAGAGAACATACCCATACTACGTGACCCATATTTTCAATTTTTGACCCCCCTTCGGTGACCAACCGTATTATGTGCCAGACCCCCGCTACAGATTTCACGTAGTAATTTATAAATATGATTTTAAACTCTTTTTTTTTTCTAACAGAAAGTTAATATAATTAAGGAGAAAAAACAGGTACTTATGTTTTATTACAAATAGAATACTATATAAGTACACCACTGCTGAATGAGATCAAAAAGTACCAGTTTTAAATCAGCTGGCGTCCCGGCATATTTGCGTTATTGTTTCCACCCGTGACTTTAAAAAGCGCTGAATGCTATGTGCAATTATTTGAATAAATCTCGAAAAAGTGCGAGATTTCTTTAACTACGTGGCGAAGTCCGATTATTGTATTAGTAATGTCGTAAAACTATTAGATAACCTGAAAAAAAATAAAAGAAATAAATTTAAGAGAATTAATAAAACAACTATGTTTGTATATTAAAGAAGGTCATGAAAATGTCTCTAATCGAAAGTTTATAAAACTTATTACGGATTAAAATTATATTTTATATAATATTTTAAATAAAATTGAAGGATAATAAACAACCGTTTACTTATATGAAAGCTATTTTACGGAATATATCATATATGATATAACATCAAAAATATTTTGTGTTAGCTATGCTTGAACGAGTCGAAAGTGCAATACCAAATTTATGTAGTGAAAAGGATGACCGAAAATTGACCTATTTTATTGAGAGTTCATATCCATGTCATAACTCTTATTCTTTATATCCCAGAAAAAATGGAAATCAAAAGCAGGATAAAATACAACTCCCAAGTCACTGCTGTCTTTTATTTACGAAAGGATATTTATTCAATCATCATCATTATTATTCGTCCAATCGCAAGACAATCGCAATTATTGAAAACGAATCCTAAAAATTACAGGGATCGTAAATGTATGCGGAGAGTATAGGTTCTAGTCTGGGTTAAGGGTATAAGGAGCGGGAAGCAGGCCGGAATCCGTGCTAATATATCTTTAGCCATAAGCTGGAGTCAGAATAGACAGTAGATACGATAATGCAACAATCAATATCGCTGTAAAAGGGGTACTATTCTTACTTGAACTTTTTCTTTTCATCGTGGTCTCTGCTGTTTCGTTCTTAATGTTTTCCACCTAATGCAGATCTTTCAAACTCGATTTCTAAAGGTTGGTATATTACATCGTTGGCTGTCTTCATTTCTACTTTTCTGTTTGCTAGTATCGCCCATTCCTCTTGGATTCCTATTGTAGTAGCTATTATCTGCAAAGAGAGGTCCGAATCTTTTTTTCTGATGGAGTAAACCTTAAAACGAAGTTAAATAAATGGTGTCGAATTCTTCCTAAATACCATTTTCAGTCCAGGTTGACTTTTTGGTGTATATTGTAATGTCGGTTATATTGCAAATATGGAACCGCCATGTTAGTTATAATTGTAAATTTAAAACGTTATAGAGCTCGCGAAACATTTGAAGGTCTAGAAAACAAGACTAGAGTCGAGATTCTACTATTGTTTTCTAGAAAAGGAACAAATTACATTTCCGTGTCCGTATCGAGACACGGGCACGGGTCCCTCGAGTAATCTAGAAAAGCGACAAATTGTATTAGCTGAAACAATAAAATACATGTAAATGGTAAGCTGAATAAAGCCCTTGAAAACTCGTACTAATCCTTTCACTTTAAAGACAAGACGACGAATCCCTAGGACTCTAAGCGCTCTGCCTTCGGGCGCGACAATATCTTTGTCAGTTCTTCGTTGGACTTACTAGAAGGCCGCATAATGTGAAGGGAGAAAATCACTAATATATCAATTAACCTGGCAATTTTCCAGTCTATTGTCGTCTTCTTGTTAAAAGAAATTAAAGTTTTGGCATTAATAATTGTTTGTTAGCCTCTCACCTCTATCGGGTTCTTCCGTCTTAACTCCACTGTCATTCAAAAAATTTGACTAGACCTCCGGGTACTCGGGTACTTCTAGATTATCGTACTTTACTGAAGACCACATCTCTCTATGTTAAACTCTTTCAAGTTTTCCCCAAGTATATAGTAAATTCTCACAAAGACCTCCAGCAATAAAACATAAGCTTGTTTACGTTAACAAGATAAAGCGGTTTTAACATTAGACTGAAATAGGTGAGTTAGGTTCACTTCAGATTAAAAACATTAATTGTGCTCAAAGTGCAAATAATAACTGAAGTATGGTCTATTATGAGTTGATAAAAATGACATTTTATTTATATGCTAAAGTAATTTATGTACATTTGTACATATTCACATATTTTAATATTCAAACGTTTGAAAAATATAAACAGAACTAATTTAGTATAAATAAAATTATTGTAACAACCATACACTTTTAAGAAATTGATCATAGTTATTTCCACGAATATTCGCTATAAGGAGGTACACGAACTGAACTTTAACTCGTATTGTTTCATTTTAAATGTGCGTTGGTTTTTATTGGGGCATCCTTATTCGCACTGACAAAGCATTGCGAATAATAAATAATTAGTATTCGTATTCGATAATATAAATATTTCTTATGTCTATTTTTCTATGAAAGTTGACCTCCGCTATTCTAACGCCGTTGGGATAACACATTGAATTCACGCAATTGTCAAACTGAAAAAAATCAATATCAGAGAGAAGGCGCTTGAGAATGATCTGAAAATGAGTTTACTTAAAATATTAAATAAAGCTTTTGTCTGTATAGCTTCAGTAGTTCACTATAAAAATAATTATACTATACTACTAAACAACACAAGTTACACGCAATAAGATCCCGTTTAGAGATTGAAGAAATCTCTATAAAAAAATAATATAAGATTGTTTATTATTTTAAAATTTTAAATACGTTTCTCTGTTAAGGCATACTTGTATACATGAAGTTCTAAAAGCCATGAATCTAGTCATGTTTAGGACTTTGAATTTACAAATATTGTAAATAGTGATTATGTAATTAATGTAGTCGTATCGAAGAGCTTGAGACAATTGTTTTGCATTAAAATTGATATTATAAAAGAATGAATAGCTTATCTACTTCAGTTATATCGTCATTAATTTTCGACGTAAGGACCCACCTAAAAAAAATTATGGCAATTCTTTCTTTGAAATTGAACTTCTGAAACTTCCAAATTGTATAAGAACTTCGTTGTTTTGGAAGTTAGAACCATGGTAATCAGAAATTATATTTATAAAAATTATATGATTTTTGAACTGTTTTAAACTAAAGGCTGGGAAGGTTTTTCTTAAACTCTTCCTTTGACACTATTTTAGTATTTTTTTTTTTGGATAATAAATGCTTATAAAAAAAATTTAAAACAATTTTGTGTGGCATTTTGTGTTTACAACAATGTCAGAAATGGGAGAGTTTAATTTGATTTTTGAATTTGAAAAAAGTAAATAGATTTTATAACGATTAAATTAAATATCTAAAAGAAATATAGAGTTAGCATATCTTTGTTTGATTTCATGAAATAAGTTGGTGACAATTTACAGGTACCGTTGATTCAAATTTTTTTGAATTGCATTTTATATAAAATACTTATAAATCAGGACTAGCTTTATGGACATGTAATTGAAAATTTAATCTCTACAAGATTATTTAAGTTTTGATAATAACTTTGTACTAAATAAACATGTTGGTTTTACAAGAAAATTTTAGATTCCAATTTTCACTTTATCGTTACCACAAAGCAGGATCTGTTTTGTGTTACAGGTATTCACGTAAAGATAAAATTAAGGAAATAGCGAGGAAATCTATTTTTAGAAAAGATGCGAATCGTGCGTCCATACTTTAAGAAACAAGATATGCAAAACTCTTGTCGAACCAAGAATTAGGTCCAGAATTTTTCGTGGCAGGGACAAGTGTTGTACGCCTTAGAGTATACATGAAAGTAAGCTTCTGTAAAACCCTGGTACTGATGTAATTTCTGAAGCAGATGTTTTTTAGATACATATTGTACACGTAGCACTAATAGAGGGATGGGCAAGGCTCCATTGATAACATTTATCAATAATTCTTATACTTTGATGTTCACAGTTTATTCTTTGGTTTCATATTGTTACGCAATTACCCTATCAGGGGTTCGAAGATTGAGATCAGATGAAAGGAAACATGTAGAAAATGAAAAAGATGTTTATTCAGAAATTCAGAGTCACAATAAATCACTACGAAACCGTTACTTTAATTATCTTTATTTCTCTTGGTTTGGTATAGCAAACACTTCTGGCCATCGTCTTAAATAGGCTATAACGACAAGGATGTGCTTGTCCCCGTTATCGGTAATTGAAAATGGAGTAGCGATTTCTGTGGCTGTCCGTACTCATCGTGCTACCACATTGTACACTTTAAGCCGTCTCCTGGTTTTGGTCTAAGGCTCTTTTACAAACGCACATCCAGTACATTGTCTACATCAGGTATCAACATAATGTGGCGGTTCAACCAATAGAATTGTTGTGGTTTTTAGATTTCCAAGCATGTTGTTGCAGAACGTTTCTAAGGTGACATTTACTATGACTTGAATATGACTAGCTGTAGATATGCATGTTTTCCATCCGTTGTCTACCATTTTCTGTTTAAGATCCTGACGCGCAATGTCTACCTATCCCATAGAGCACAGTAACTCTTTGCAGTAGGACTTATTGGCCCAAATTGACTCGAACTTTACTTGAGAATCCTTGCCCTTAACCTATTCAAAAATGAGTCAAAGATAATCCTCTTCTTCTTGTGCTCATCATACATCTTTGATACTTCATTGGTCGCTGGTATTATCAATTTATATCATTATAATGAACGCTTTGGTATTTCCCTCGTATTTTGTGCTGTCTCTGAGATGCAGACAAGGAGATAGCGCATTCTTATTTCTCTGTGATTTATACTTCTTAAGTGTTGAATGATTATCGTATTTTCATCGCACTGGAGGCGTAATATTTCATGTAGTGAAGCCTCTTGTATCACCACTAACCTCTCCTCTATCGTTTTTTGGATAATCAACTCGAATATGGCTCGCTGCCCAGAATTTGTAGCAGCGTCGCTGGAAGGTCCACCTTTTGTCGTGCCTTAGATAATCAACTCGGAGATAACCTGTTTCCTCGCATTGATAGCAACGCGGGCAAAAAACATTTTTCATGTTTTCCTCTTGAACTTCTTCTGTATTCTTTCAGCATGATACTCGTGTCAAACTGCATCGGCTTTAAGTGTATGGGCCACTGCATCCTTAAGGGCTGTAGAATGCTGCAGACAAATAGCTGCAACAACCTCTATATTTCGGATTCCATCGACGAAAGTCTGTATAAGCATATTGTTCATCACTTCCGGCGTCGCCGAATGATTTTTTTTGCGTACCAGCACTTGATAGCCCACTGCTGACAAAATTCATTGTAGCGCTAGCCCCTATGTTTCAGCTGAGTACGTTAAGCTTGTTTAAGGTGACCTTCGCCATATCGAGGTTCTAGTGCTTCGTTTAGTCGCTTCTAAGTCACCTGCTCTCCCAGTGCTTAGAGGACTGTAAGCGCATCATCACGAAGGTTGGTAATGGCTAGTGCAGTCTGGATCTGTTCTTGATTCTAAACATAATCCCTTATCATAGCTTCAAATTGCAATCTATATGCCGACCATGACTTGGTTCCATCAACCTTGAATTTTTCAGTCGTGGGACTATAGATGGGAACAGCAGTTACGGAGATCCCTCTCGAAATCTTGCATTGTAATTTATGTACCCTTTACAAGTTTATTTGTGTAAACTTGTGCAAGCTGCTTGTCATAGCTTTCAATTTTCATACTGTGGCTGTCAAGGTAATTATAATTATCGTTGATTTCTTACTTCCACTCAGCCTGTATCTTCATTATGGACATCTTCCACTACTTCTTGAAGCAGAACCTTTTTATCATGACCTTGAGCCTGTTCTTCCTGCGGCGGGCCTGTTCTATAGACTGTCTCAAATTTGCTCTTCCAGTCCGCGACGCTGCTTCTGAGTTTGGTCTTCGAGACGGCAGATCTGTTCTTCCTTACCAAGGGCCTGAGCCTCGATTTCCATGAGCAGGGTGCTCAAATAAAGAGCAGGAGCAACCAAGATTGTCGGAGTAGCACTGGTCCCTGTGACCTCTCTATTATGCAACTACTGAACCGCAGTCTGATTTCGCGTCAATTTCCTATCCTGTTAATTTTTTGTCATCTCGATCCCACTTCTGACAACAAATGTTATGTAATGACCCAATCAAGGGTTTGAATATTGAAATTAGGTGAAAGGAAACACATAAAACAGCAGAAGGCGTATATTCCGAAATTTAAAGTCACAATCATGGGATGGAATATGAAACTACGGAACCAGTTGATCGCTTATTGTTATCGCACTTGACCTGTAATAGCAATGATCGCAGAAATAAATTTCTTCTCCTGCACGCCACGTTTTACTATTTATACCTGCCGACTAACCTTTGACCTTCCAGAAAGGTCTTCATTTAACAGAACAAGTAAGGAACCGAGATTTATTGTCTCTTTAAAATTCCACCCCATAAAATAAAGATATGAAATAAATGTTTTGTAAAACGTAAAAAAAATATGATGATCGTACGAAAACGCACTTGTGTGCGTTTTAAGTTTGGTTACTCTGCAAAAACTAAGAATAATTATACTTACTAGCATGTTACTGCAAAAGAACCAGCTCATAATGCATTTATTAATGTGTTGATATCACAAAGAAAAAATGTAGATTCTATCCATAAACGTTAACTCTTTCATTTTTTAATAAACACAAGTTACGAAATTTCAATATCTCTAGCTCCCTTGAAACGAATACAGTTTAATGGCACGGCGTTTTAAAGTACTTTCGTAGTCTTAACTATGTATTGTTTTGCCCTAAAATGGTCCGTAATTAAAACTGCCCTCCGACCGACCACTCGATTAGTATGCAAATGGCACACCCCGCGTAATGTGCGCTTAACACGACGACTCGGTACGGGGTTGAACTATTTATTTTCACTGAACTTCGATTTTGTCCCCTGCCTTATACTGCAATATTCTTAAAAGCGATATTATATTTCTATAAAATTTTACTGTGAGCGTGATAATATCCATCTTCTTGCAAAATAAAAAGTACGAATATTAACCTCAGTTAATAGCTTAGTAGTTATAAAATTCGTAGTAGGTTAGTGTTCGCGAAGAAAACGTCCCTACACATGGCGTAAACATATTAACTATTTTATTCTTCGTTATATAGTTTGTATAGACGAGTTTCGAACTCGGTAAGTCGGACATAGAAAATATCGCTTTTCTAGAGCGATTTATAGTGAAATGTGCTTAATAAGATAGTTTTTGTACATATAGATTTATTTGTAAATAAAGATATGAGTTGGTGTGAGTTTTGCTTCCGAAATGCATCGAACACGTATGCACTTTAGTACCACGGTAACCCTTCAGTCAGTGCCGATTACGTGACATAGATATCTGTGGCACTCACGACGTGTTGCGGCCGCCGATCGCTGACGGTAGTCGTTCAGGGGCGCCAGATAGCGGCGCCCGTTACGACGCGGTCCAGAATCGGTGTCAAAAAATAGCATAACTGTCTCGACGGTACGCCTTCCGTTCGATGACAGATTTTGAGATCCGGGCCGCTTCGATTCCATCGGTCTAAATTCGACCCATCTAATTGGTCGCTCTCTGAAGGACGAATCCGGTAATTCCGGTGCAGCTGCGTGCTGAATTCAGCCTGCGCTACCCAATACTGTACCTAATCTACAGTCTACCATAGTACATAGCATACGTGTCTGCATATCGGAAGTGAAGCTCTGCACCTCTATAGACACCTAGTGTTCAGAGATACTATTTCGACGAGCTAAGTTGGCGAGGCGCTGCTCCTGCGAATAATCAGCCGATCAGCAAAACCAAAAAACAGGCGTTAAGTGTTCCATACGCGTGCGCCCGGTTCGTCACAGTTAGGTTAGCTAATATATAAATTAGTAATACTCAAACTTGAGACTTGTGACAAGCTGTCAAAGTAGTGGGTTGTTATCAGATTTGTCTCCACTACAAAACTCATATAGAGGAAAAATTATCGTTAAAAAGAAACCGGTCGGTAGTTGCGCTGTTTTGATTTTAAAGTATTTTTAAATATTCCTTCGAAAATATCGGTACGGCTATGAAAATTCGAGCTTACATAAATAACTATGAAATTATGAAAATGTGTTATGTAGATAAAATAGATACTAGAGCCTATAAAAGTGGTATTACGGTTAGACGTGATAAGTTTTTATTGTATTAATACTTTCTAAAAAGGGGTAACTATACACATAAGTAACACATAAAGGCGATATTTAAAAAAAAAAAACATGTCACTCTTGGCTAGACCAATGCCTACATTGTGCATTTTCAGTAGACTGCAATTGTGCAGTGCACCAAAAATGCTTAATCTACAAAATTAACATGTTTTAATACAAAGTCCTATAATCTGGTGTTGTTTACTGTTGTAAAAGATTAACTTTAAGTGTAACTATTGCACTGTTCGCTCTTGTAACAATATGGTGAACAAAAGGAATAGTACACAAGTCATAATAAAAATTGTAAAAGGACAGATGAAAAAAGAAGATCTACCGCATCATATTTATTGACCTTACAGAAAGGTTAAGAAAAGAAAAGGTTGAAGTGGAGTCACCAAACTGACTTTCAATCGCGCTTAAGAAAAGAGTTATTCACTAAAGTGACTACGCACGCAGTTGTGATAGAGCATTATGATATGGTATGATAGACAGTAATTTATCTGCGTATCAAATTAAGTTTGTCTGGTTAAGTCAAATTTAACGTAACAAGACTTGTTAACAGTTCATTTTGTGTTTATTTAACCATTAGTCGTCACCCGCCCGGTTAGCAGGACGGGTTATGAACCTGAAACGGAAAAATTAGTGAAAGGTACAAAGTATTCAAAAAAAATTTCTAAACCATCTACAGACGATTTCGCGTCGAACGGTCAATGTCCCACGCCGATACATTCAGCAGTTTCTAACTGATTATCGACCAAATATACATTTATGTACAATAGTACAGATCTACGTACATAAAATGTACATTTTATGTACATACATCTGTGTAAGTAGATGTGAATTACGTTTTGCTCTGAGACTGTTATATTTATATGTGAATGTACTGTGTAATATTGAGAATAGAGCACTAAGGAATTAGGTTGTAAGAACTGCACTGAATGACATGAAAAAGGTTTTTTTTTCACATTCTGATCTGTGTCAAACTATATTCAACGACACCGTTTTCACATTATTACGATACTATTAAGAAGAGCCACATTTAACGAAGTATTTTATTTTATATTCAGTCAAAATTATTTACAAACAAGGCATGTTTAATATGGTACTTCAAAATATTTTATTGTTGTAATTTTAGGTTATATTCTCAACCCGTTGTAATCCCTTAAAAATCATTTTATCCATATTGTTGTTTCGATAATTTTTCGTTTCATTTTATTGCATCTTTTTTTTTAATTCTATGTCAGATTCCCGTTGAATCTTGAAAGTAAAATATTTAATATTGGAATTGGTTTATGTAATAGGAAACCTACAAAAAATCAGTCCATTAATTAGCTTACAAAAATTTTTGTTTCGTAAACTGAAAAAGACTTAAGATTTATGAAGTTTATTGGTGAAACATAAATACATTTGAGTAAATTTTTGCCGCTTCTCTTGTCGTATTTCTAACCGGTGGTGAAATATGAAATTTGTTTTAATGTGTAATGAGAATTATATTAATACATTTTTTTTCTAACCATACTTTTTTATTAGACAAATATTTATGTATACAATACATACCGATGTTTATCTAAGGAAGCATAAAGTTATTAATGAACTTAATATTTATTAAATGAAGCTCGCATTCGGAGATATTTATTTTGCGAAATTTCATTAAACAAATCCTAATCCTTTATTAGCTGCTAGTATATATCGAAGTAGTGGTGAAATTTTGATATTGTATTGTGTTCAGAAACTAATAATCATAGTTTGCTTTGCTTTTTAAAATTAAAAGTGTGGAAAATTAACAAGTCTTTTTTTCCGATTAATTTTTAAAAGCTTTTTTTAAAAATGTTACCCGTCATCGCTTTAAAGAAAATTAGTTTCTATTGTTTTATTTTTAGATCGACGAATGACGCAAGAAATTTTCACAACACTCCACATCAAAAAGAACACAACAAACGGACGAAGGCCGTCCTCCCCGACCTCTGGCACGGGCGTTGGTCAATACAAAATTAGTCCCATACGCGTGACCAAGGAGTTGCTTCACGGCGCGATTCACGAAACGGCTCGCTGGTTATTGTTTAATGAAAAGTAATTAAGCAGCTATCGGCCGGCCGGCGCACAATGCGCCCGCGGGGAACAATGCGGCCGCGAGTTAAAGAGGCGACGCTGACTCGGCGGAAACGCTCGTGGGACGGCCTACGGAACGACCACAGGGAAAATTATAAGGCACAGTAGGTGCAGCTATTTATGGAAAGCGCTATACTGCAACAATCGACATTCGCTGTTTGATGTTGCCTGTATACGTTACTAGGCTAAATCCCAATTAGCCTATCTGTGCGAGTGATGTCGCGTAACTTCTCTATGGACATAGATAACGGCGTCCAGTTGTGGTGGTAGTTACACGTAATGACCGATGTCATTTTGCAACTCTTCTTTTTTTAATCAAGTTCTTTTACAGATAAAACTATGGAATTGTGAAAATAGCGTTGAAATATGTACAGAAATTGATATTCGATGCAAGAATTTTTCTCTCATAAAATTATTTGATTACGGTTTGTTTTTAGAAATTAGTAATCACTAACGATTTCTCTTGTTTTTGGTGGTCAGTGTCTATTTTTTTCCATAAAAAAGCTTGAGGCATATGCCTTATTTTTAGATATTGCTGGTCGGGTCTCTATGATTTTTTTTATTGAGTACTTTTATTTTTAGAAACATTTTAATTTCTTTTTCCATAAAGTTGGATGAGATTTCACTTTTAACAATTAGTAGAGCCTTTCCCCTAAAATATATGATTTAACGATAAAAGCATTATCAGTAAAACTTGCTTCCTAACAACTGTTTACAAATTATTAATATACTAGCTGGTCCGATAGACGTTGTTCTATTCACCATTTTTCTATTAGATGGTGTGCTAATATAGCATATGTCCAAGCTTCTAGCCACGTAAAAATAAAGTGAATTTGTTTATCTTTTATTTATCTGTCGATCTTGCTATTAGATAAAATGGCATTAAAACTTATGGCATTTATACGACTTTATATTATCATAAAAACATGAGCCCTTAGGAATCCTCATTTCGTTTATGTGATGCGCGGGTAACGAACGGACAAGTTGATCAATACACATATAGATAAGCAAGAAAAGTGATAGAAATCCTAGTAACCATTTTGTTGGTGTCTACAACCACTATTTAATAATAAAAAATATTGTTTTTTAACGTCGCGATATTGTTTGATTATCGCGCTAATTGATCGTAGAAATTAGATATTAACTTGTTAATTTTTTTTTTAAATGGCTAGACCATTAATCGTATTTTGCATAAGTGTTCCGGAGTAATTTTGGGTTAGAACCTCGCGGAAAATATTCAATAAACTGTGAGTACAAATATACGGGGCATTGTAGTTGACTGTAGTAAGACAATTAATGAATTAGAAAACTTACAAAACAATAAAAAAATAAAGGATACTGACATCCAAATTAAATGAAAACTGAAAAAAAAATTGGAATCAGTGTTGCCGCGTTAACACTTTTAAAATTTGACTACTGATGTCAAATATTGATTAAGAGCTAACAAATATAGTATTTTCCTTAACTGCCAATTTGTTTTTAAGTAGATTTATAACTATAAACTATATATTTTTCAACTTCAAACTTAAAGTTGAAAAGGTTTTTGACAGACGGTACGCAGTTTAATGATTGAACTAATTCAAATTTTAGCGTATCATTTTAAGGTGAGGAAGGAGTAGTTGTTGCGTTGCGGCTGCGCCGGCACAGCGGCGGCGGCGGGCCGTGAAGATGGCGCGATACCAACGGCCCCGCCACATGACGCGATGCGCGCACGCATCATCGTTTTAGTACAACCCGGTTTGCCTTTCGATAAGTTTAGCTTTGGAAGCGCGATGGACTATCATGTGAGACTATGTATAATACCGTGATCTGAATTTATACGGTCACGTAATCATAAATATCCAGCAAAAACCAAAGATGATCAAGTTTATCGCGATGAGAATGGATCTTAATAGTCAATGTTTGTAGTGTCATTGATGAATATAGATAAATTCAGGGAAGATTCATCCAAATCAGGAAAACCAAATAGATAGTCATTTAGCACATTGCGCTTGTGCATAAATATAATTAAAATTCGTATCAAATTTGAGCGAGTTATATTCTACGCTATGAAATTATTTTTATACAGTATGTTATATCATACTGTATAAAGATAATTCTTTAACGTGGACTATTTTACTACATTCTTTAAAATCTCAAAAATATGAAGATGTGATGAAACCTAAGGCAATAAGCTAGTACGAAAACAAGGAGTTGCAATGTTGTCCGCCGTCTAAGCATCAAGTATCAGGATTCTATCACAGGAAACCCCTAGAAACGCGTAATAACAGATATCACTAATTTAACTCAAGACGGTGTACGACCGGCAATAGTTTATTATGGTGGGCAATGGAAACTTTTTTATAATGTTTTCTTGAACCTTACTGCAGGTAGGAGAAATTTTTGTAAGCGTCGGGATAATATAGAAGCTATTTACGTTCACAAGTATCTCTTTATATTTCTTAGGAAATAAAAATGCATTTTCAACCAATGCTAGTGTTTGAGGTTTACTTCTAATGGAGTACCAATTTAGAAGAATTATGAGGCTGTTATAATTATAGTATACGATGTCACGATAGTATCGACGAAGGAACGGAGTGGCACAGTGGTTAAGAATATTACCTTCGAACCTGGAGACACTGGATTCGATCTTGACCACAGAAGAATTGGCCAATGGTTTTTTAACTTAAGTCAAATTGCAATCACTCGCACCGTGTCTAGGTGAAGCCGTTAAACCTGAAAGATTGCATTGATGGCAAAAGTCGTTACGTTAGCAAGCCCCCTTCCGAATTGGGCCAGCATGGAGGTGTGTCTCAGTATGTGTGTATAGAAAGGTATGTTACAACTGTGGGGTCATTAAAGCTTAATACGATATCTCGTTCTTCCCATTGGCTTCATAAACAAACTCAGAGTCGCTCGACGTGCGTGCAACCATGTCTATGGACTTTCTTTGCCACATGTCATCCGCAAAAAAAGCACAGTAACTGACATAGGTCAAGGATTTAGGAGGTTGTAGTGGCAATGGACAGGCCAGATCAATCGCAGAGCCGATAACCGCTTAGGAGAAAGGTTTTTGAGTGACCACTGCGAATTGGACTTCGCATAGCGAGACGGCTTCCTTGTACTTGGACTCGACCACAAGGGAACGTGTTGCGGGTGGTTACAGGGCAGATCCAGCAGCTGAGTCAAATGGCTGAATAAACGATACACGATATGTTTAAAGCCGATGATAATATGCGAGTCTCTATAATCATTTGTCACGCCGATTTGAATATGATATTGCGTTCTCTCAAACTCCTGTGTAATTCAATGTAAAATTTATACTAATTTTAATAAAATCTTGTTTTAGTGTTTTTGAATAGTTTTCGTAATTTTTTTCTATGCGGACAAAGAGATGGTAAACAAGATGAAGATTACGCAAAGCGGCCTCGGTACCGCAGTACAGAAAGATCGTGATTTCTTTCGGGCGTACGGTACGCAAAAGAAAGTATGCCGGTCGTGCGTAAGTAAAGGGAAGGTACTCCGTTAATCGTATTAATCGTGTAAAGTTTCTACGAACAGCAAGAAGGCAGCCGGATATACAAACTATACAAGCCCGATAATAGCTTTCTGATATTCGTGGCCTTACGACACGGCCGGGCCGTTATTAGACAAACTAAAAATTAAAATGGCCTAAACTATGGCCGGCCGGTGTGTGTGTGCTAAGCAGGGCAATTGTGGCGCGCAGCGGGCGGCTCGCGTCTCATTATTTTATAATAACGCGAGGCGCGGGCGCGGGCGGCGGTCGAACGCGCGCGTCATGCTGCGGCCGCGCGCCGCCAGCGCCTGCGCGCGGCTACGGGACCCTAAACCGGAGGTACTTATAGTTTTCGACAAAGGAGATCTCGGTGGTTATGATCGTGGTCGTGCATTTAATAAAATACGTATTCACATATATAAGAAGTCACCATTTTTAGACACGGTAAGCAAATATCACCTGTGTCTTAAAACTATAACGTAAAACCTCAATATTTATTATGTAATAAAAAGGTTTTTTTTTTAATAAAATAATACCTAAATAAAACATTTTTCTTCCAAAATTAGTCACACATAAAACACATGTCAAAATTGAATTGTATGAAAATGTACGAACTTATCCATCTTCGATTTGGAGCACATTAGAATTTTATATAATAATTTGGCATTTCATTAGCGTTCGTGCGTTTTAGACCTTTTCTCCCCGTTCGTTACTAATATTTTATTCAATTCATTTTTCGCCTTTTATGGGTCTGCGACCTGAGCCATTACGTTAATCTCACTATGCAGTCCGTCCATTTAACCGTTTGTCTGATTATCTTTATGTACGTCCGTCGCAGAAAACTCTCTCGTAAACTATGCAAGCGGACGTGAGATGTTGACGTGAAAGAGGTAAAGTTATGAACTTTAGACGTGAACTTAAGATTTCAAAAAAGGAATGTCCAACATCCAATTTCTGCGTCGTCTGAGTGGACATCGCGCGCAGAACCGTGCGCATATTTCTAGCTTTCACCTGCAGGTCCGTCCGCGTCTATAGACAATGAATGAATTCCGTCATTTTTTGTATCAATCGCATTTTATTCTATTAAATAGACCCCCATCCTCAATTTCCATCTCGGTCTTACTTCCGACTTCAATCTTGCTCCCGGTCTCAATTCGATTCAGATGCTGTTCTTAATTTTAATTCGGTCTTGCTCTTTATTTTTATCCGAATTCTTTGTTCGATTCGGATCCCAATTACGCTCTGTATACCGATGTGGACAAATAGATCGAAATATAAGAAGTACAGAGAATATAATTGCGGCAATGGACGTGTATTGCAATGTCCATAATGCTAAAGGTTATACAAATTATTTTATTTAGTTTTTTCTTTTCGACACTATCAAATTATATATTTTACATTTACAAATATATAAAAGTTTGCATAAAGTTATCAATAATATTTTAGATTTTCATAATTTATGCAATTAAGAACATTGCTGTACTTATACTTTTTCACAGTTTTATTATATGTACCTATTATAAAACATTATAATGAGCAAGATAAGCAAAATTTGCAATAAACTTTAATAAGCATCGTATAAATAACCATTAAGACCTAACACTATAATGTTTTACAATGAAAAATGCATAATATTCATAATATATACATATAACAAAATACTAATAACAAATATAGAACGGATAGAATCCCGCGCGGCGGCGCCCGCGCAGGATACAGCGCGTCTACCGAACATCTGTAAGATCGATATTGCACTAGATCGGCCGCGAGATTATGCTAAGCGATGTACGAGCCGCCGGCGGACCTATCGCCTGATATAAATCATCTTATTAACTATTGTTTCGGGAGGCGTGGTGTGAACGAGACCGGCGATCGTATCGATGCTCTGATGTGTTTTAAATTAACATAATAGGTTTTGTGAATGGGCGACGCCGCGACGTGTTTGCTGTTACGAAAGCTCACTTCCGACGAACCTTACGTGCGCACACGGCCCGTCTACACGTCCCGCGTACGGCCTTGGGAAAAAGCGGGCATGATTTTGGAATATATGATCCTATAAGCAGGGACAAACTTAATTAAGACATGTTATAGATGATTGTGTTTGACCCTTGATTATCCTATAATTGCGATTAGTTATATAACGACAGGTCATCATAAATACTTCAAAGATGATAGTGTCCGTGTTGTGTGTGAATTAGATTAAATGTTTCTTAATACACTAGTTTAGGTTCAATTCAAAATTAATCTAAAGTTCAAAAATAAATCCATCGGAAATGTCTCCGTTTATATTGATCCACAGGCTTTAAATTATATAACAAAACGATTAATGGTTATTTGTTTCTTACACTTTTTTTTTCTTACTTTATTATTACCCTTATAAACCAATCCCGTTTCGTAAAAGGTTATATCCATATGATGTGAGCTTTGCACAGTTCTCTTGCTTCACTGACATCATCGATAGATTCTTACGAGCTTATAGGTTTAGGGTGCTTAAAATTTGAGCCTTTTTAAATATGCCACCGATTCAGCCTACCTAAGGTTTTCTAGGGCGACTCTTGTCCACTCTTTCATCCCACACATTCGCTCTGTAAATTCGTTTTGTTAGTCTATTTTTATTCATTTTTTCAAATGGTTAAACCACCGCAACATATTTGTTGCTACTCTACTCACTGGATATTCTTCAAACTGCACTGTTATCTGACATCACTATTCCTATATCATTTTCCAGACAGTCAGGCATCTATACCTTGCAGTAACTATAGTTTCATGTGTCTTGTGCCATAACTAATTTTCACTACCTTAATAATTGTAGGGACTATAGATACGAGGAAGTTAACGATAGCTTCTGTACTAGCGTTGCAATCTCTAAAGATAATTGTATTTTTATTACAAATTCGCTATTCATACTGTGCATGGACTAAGACTTTTCTATAGATATTAGAACAATAAAATCTAAACTAGAACTATATAATCTAAATCCAGATCTATAGGGCTTTTCCATAGATCTGCTGGGAAATCATATTTTGTCACAATTGTCATCTTTATAATTATATCGGTGGATGAACAAATATTTTACGGATTGTTGGATATTAGTGTATAATCGAGTACATAAAGTTCTTAACCAGTTCTTTTAGTAATTTTTTCTACATCTCATCTCTGTTTTCATTTTCGAAGTCTGTAGTTCTTTAGTGCTAATAACTTCGAAGATGTTTTCATACATAGGAATTCTGTCTTTGTTCTGGACATTGATCATTCGATTATTTATATATAATGGATTGTTATAATTGATTATATGATATAACAGTAGCTTAATCAACTGGCGGACCTGAAATTGACTTGAAATTTATATATCAGATCTATATATCAGTGCACTGTTAAATAAAACTTCAGTTGGAATGGTTGCATTATATGTATATCGATGTTCCCTTTCTTTTATCTCTTAAAAGTTATAGTTATAGTTATCGGATAAGTTCTCATAAAAGAGATATGCCGACCTCTTTTCGCGTAACGGTAATACTATGAGTCATATTTAAAGAAGGCAGAAACTGAAAAATCGATCCACAAGTGATATTTATTAGTAACGATATTTTGATAATTATAAAAAAATAATTAGGTACTAATAAGATCATCTTCACGTAGCTACAAATATCGACGAACTCTAATGTGAATCGATCATTATTCCGATGTTCAAATATATTTATTGTTTCCTTTTACATCAGCTAAATATATGATCTATGAAGTTTCGACGTTGCACGTCACTATTAGCAATATACTCTTCGTCGTTCATTGTCATTACATTGTTTTAATTAAAATATGATTGCATACAGGTAGAATTATGTAAATAACAAAATAGCTTTAATTGTTGATAATGCTCTATATTTATGATTAATCATCAACAATTCTGATTACTGTGAACTTACACTGCCAATAAAACTTCTAAAAAAAATAGACTAAACTAACGTTAAAAACTTTTGTTATTTTCCTATTGATTCATTTACCTGCACACTGAGCTAGGTCTTGTAGCGCGTACGCACTACCCGCTGTCTCTATTTCATTTTGCTTTTTATCAAGATTCGATTAAATATTTTGAATACAAGCAGGTAAATGGTTTGTTCAAAGGCTATAGCTGAAATACCTAGTAAGGACTAAATATTTGCAATATTATAATATTTTTGAAGGTAAAAAATTGAATTTCTTCTCTAAGAATTTGATGTCTAATTTAATGTCTTTTATGGCTTCGTTTTATTAGTACTCGGTATTGTAACAATGGTTATTACAATGAATTAGTATAAGGAGCCCGTCGCCGCGCCATGAGAGCACCGCGCTGCTGACTCATCGCGACGCTCGGTCCCGCCCCCCTAACGCCATAAAGTTGTGGTAAAGTATATAATTAAGATAATACGCTATACATCAAAATATTTTATTCATAGTGAAATATAAAATAATAATGACAATAATATATATTGTTTCATAGACTAGAAATTAGGTTACGTATTTTGGATAACATTAAGTTAACCATAGATTCATTTAACGGTCATAACTAGTTACTGAAGTAGCTGTTAAAACTGTGTTACAAACACCAGCTAAATTGAAAAGTTTTATAAATCATAATTCACATCAACATTTTATCTTACATATAACATTTCATTTCTTAACTTCTTAAATTTTAGGTAAAAACATAAAATGAGCGTATATTTATTATCTATTGAATATAAATAAAACTAATTTGACAGATCAGCCACGTTTCTCAAGTAAAGTATTTGTTAATTTATTTTTGGGTACATAGAAAATGTACACATTACTTTAACTTAGCAATGATGCAAACATAATGTATTATACATAGAATCGTACTAACTAATGGAAAAGTATGTTAATATAGCTTCTGAATTGTACAAACATCGAGAACATGCTAGTTTTATCCCTAAAGAGAAACACGGCATCAGTATTTGGAGGATTGAACAATGAATATTCCCGATTCGATATAGATAAATTTTATTTAAACTAATTCATTCCGTTCGCATAAACAAGGCCTAACACCGAGTCTGTTACAGACTCGAGCATCCATGGGTCATAGGTGCATAAACTGTAAGTATAGACGGATGTAGGCATTAGAACCTACAGGACTTTCTACAAGCAAAGCCGGCGCCAACATTCCACATTATTAAGTATCATTTCAGGGTACGAATGTTGCCTAACGACACAGTATCGTGCTTGCTACTCCAAATCATTAGTGATCATTAAGAACTGAGTGATGATAGATCCTATCTGTGTCTCTTGCTTTGCAAATAGGCGTCCTACCTACTATAACTGTTGCTGGTATAATGAAAGAAATTGTTATGCAATGTAAATTTTATTAATTTAATTTGTTCTTGTTTTGAGAAATTTTAATGTCACTGAAAAGATATAGAATTCAATAATTAATTGTATTTTATAGGCTTTTGATAATGTCCGGTACAAAGAACTTTTCTTAAAACTTGCTACGCGCTTCCAAGCAAATTGTTAATTGGCAATTTCCACACGAATTGGAGAATCAATGTCCTGTTTGGGAGCTCATGGGCAGATCCCAAAATCGTGAATGTTGTATGACCCTCAACACTGCGTATTGTACCCTACTTTGTCAATTCTGCATATCAAAAATTTACTGAAAATCGATTACATTAGTCGTTATGCGCATGACAGTATTGTGGATACATTACACTCCAGCCACAATAATATCTTCCGGGATTCTGTTGACGAGTGTCGAAACCAAATGTAATTGAATCATTTTCAGAGTAAGGGAAGTTTTAAAGCAACTTCATTTTAACACAAAAGAATTTTGCTTGTTTACCGCTAAATATTTCCCTTTGTTGCTTCTTCTATCTTCGGGAGCACTCCCTTCAGTGTCACGCTGACTATCGAAATTATTGGTATCGACACATCGAAAAGCGTTCAGCTTCGCAATCATTTGGAGATAAAAGTAAAACTGGCTTCTAAAAAGCTTGGGGCGTTCAATATAGTGCAACAGCATTTTAAAAAGGATTATCACCTTTTACTATATGAAGTAATCCGACAATATACGGAATAATCTCTGGGTTAGAACGCCTCAATTTTAACTCCTGCGTCTAGGTTGCATCTAATTTTGAGCATATTGAATCGTCAGCGACCCTGTAATGTGCGGTCAGCTCTTTCCTTTAACTTTACGACAAAGTGTGACATGAAGATGCTGAATTACTCCATACCTTGTCGCACATGCTATGGAAAGTGCTTTGAAGAACTATTCAACCTCATTTCTGCAATTGGTTTCCGTTATAGTTCCACCCGATGAAAATACCATCAACACCATCTTCATGGGTGGCGCTCAACCTCCGTACGCTTCGTGTGTAGTTTTCTGTCATAGCGTATACGAAAAAAAAAATTTGAAATTATTTACCATCATCGGTGTTCCAAATCATGAATACGACAGATCTTCAAAGAGCCTATTCTTTTCTAATCAGCCGGTGATATATTAGTCTTCCATTCCTAAATACTCGCCAACTCCTTTGGAGTTGCTGTGTCTGTGGATGTATATTACATGCTCGTTTACCCTTTTAAAATGCTGTGAAAAATGTGTTTTATGTTTATCAACTTTAAGTATTGTGTATATGAAAACAGAATAATTTTTTGAATTGACTGAAATCAAATTAAGGAAAGAATTATACTCTACATTGACTGAGAACATTTTTCGATTACGCATATCTATTTATTTCTAATTGTAGACTTAAAAATTCCGATAAAATTGGTGACTTTTAGAGTAGATTACATTGTTTAAAAATTTACAGTTTTGACATTGATGCATTTGAAATATAATTATAGCCAACATTTAGGTAGATTTTACACAAATCTAACTAATGTATTTGTCCTTATGACGCAACTTATAACTGCTATTTTCCGACTTCACTCGACGAGCTGAGTCAGAAAATACATATACGTTCAAAAGTTTATGTATATATATATGATATAATACGAGGCTTTTCAGCACGATAGCGTCTACAATTCTTTAGAAATGCTAATGAAACTCAACATAAATATTTTATGGACAATTACAAAGGTAGAGTTCAATTTTGAGTCAAATCGGTCAACTAGATTAGATATTACAGTATTTAAAAATTTTGAAAATCCGAAAATTACGTATTTATACTGCGACCTATTGAAAATAAAATGAAATCTAATTCCTTTTTGGCTGCCGAATGGCCTTTTTTAATGTATATAGAAAAAGATAAAAAATATTGTTTACATATAAAAAGGCTTAAGGATTTCCTGATTTCTTATATGTTTTTAAGTAATGAAAGGCCCGTAGATAAAAACTATTTGTACTATATTAAATATAATTTAATAACGGCCCGTACTTCATCGATACTTTATAACCCAATCAATACAGGGCAGCTTGCTAAACATTTTTTGTCTGTTCATTTTTAATTGCCTCAATTTAATTTCTGTGTTATCCTCGTTGTTTTTTGTTTGGCAATGACGACGTCGTTTTCGTATTTAACGATGCTTATTAGAAAGCGCCTTCTATCCGGATTATAACGGCACACTTTGATTGATACAAAATCTTTTACTTTGTTACCAAATACGCAGTGCACTTATCAAATTATATTTAAATATTGTTTAAACCGTTAAGAGCAGGAAAAGGTTTACACCTTTGTCACCTTGTACTTTAGCGTAAGAAAAGTTAACAGCTTGAACAAATTATAAAGGTTTTTATTTATAAATAGTAATATAAATACGACATTCCAACAGTTATAAGCCGTATTTTCATGAATGTTGCTCTTGACGGTTCCATTCCTTTGTAGTGAATATGTCAAGCTACAAAAGCTTCCCTTGCCTTTAATAGCCTAATGGAATATGTGTGGAACATATTTTATTATATTTTCATATGATTAAAAATTGAAACTTTTTGTCCTTTTGTATTTTAAATAACATGTATCTAAATGTATACAATGTTCCCGTGCTGGTCTATTAGATATCGTCTAGAAAATCAAAACAGAATTTTTATTTATGATACTAGTTACAATGCTTTTGTATCAACAGAGTATTATTACTTTCTCCTAAGAATTGATAAATAAATTCAAAATAAAAGTTAGTCAAATTGTAGCAATTTATCGTCGTTTTTACGACACGTTTAACCCTTTAACTGAAATGGCTTTCCACATAGTGTACTAAAATATCGATAAAAGCGAAGCCATGCTATAACAGCACGCGACGATGCCATGAAATATTTTTATTGACATATAGTAAATTAATGATTTTTTTCTCACTATTATAAGTAGCTGTCGGGACAAACAATGTATATAACTGTTAACAAAATTATCTAAAGAACTATTATACAGAGGCTATCTAAAATTATCTAAATAAAGTATTACATAATTTAAAATAAAATTATGGCAATAAATCGAAGAATTCACATTTTTAATAAAATAAATAATAGCTGTTAAAAGGAATAATAATTCATATATCACATGAAAGGGCTTCAGAACTATCTTTTCAATATCCCACGGTAAAGGGATAGTTTTTTAATTTCGTTTAATTATCTGTTTATGAAGTCGGAGGAAATTTTGTAAGATTAAAATAGTATAATCCTACAAAGTTTCCTCCGACCTGTACACTATATACGAGTTGGATATTAAATGATGTCATGGGAAGGGAAATAATAAAATTAAACAACGAAAAATTGGGATGAAAAATGGATCGCAGGAAATGGAACTACATGATGTTAGTACTGGTATAGGTATCGAGGTAGCAGATTAGCAACGTACACCTTTGAATGTTTTTTGTATTTTTTGTCGTTTTCTTTTCATTGTAAATTTAGCGTTTTATTAAGTTATGATTTTTTAAGTAATAATTGGAGTCCTCCCCCTTTGAATGTAATAGAGATGATAAATGACTTTAAAATCAATACTTTTATGTCCATTGTTGATCGATGAAGTAGTTAGGACATTAGCAGATGAGCAGAAAACTTACTGCAAAAGATCTTTCACTGCATTACCATAGAATCATCTGCCAGTCGGCGTGTAGGAACGCCTTTAAAAGAATAAAACTATTCAAGAGATTCCCGTACCAGCAAGAAATTGAATCCAGATGAAGATGATGATGTTATTTAGAATTTATAAGGTTTCCTGGGATTTTGTTTAGTAAAATAAATTTAATTAGAGGTCCATAGTACAATAAGGGTCTCAACATATTGCCTTTGGAGATATTAAATTATAATAAGCCCTTTTGTTTAGGCTTCACATAAATCAAAACAGCACTTTTTTATCCAAGAGAGATCTTAGTCTCTCGGTTATAGCCTTAAGGTGTTAATTGCCGATTGGTGCAGTAATTTATAAAATGGCGGCGGTCGTTGCGCCCGCGCCGGCCGCGCCGATGGCGGATAGCGCGCTCGTTAGCGTTATTGCGGGGGCGGGGCGTGGCGCGTCCGAAGGAAAATTAAAGTATGAAAATGAGGTGGGAAATTTACAGAATACATTTCTTCAGGTATTCATCTCTGTCGCAAATTTTTATTGTACGCAAAAACATTTCTAAATTTATTCGCGTTATGTAAAACGATTTTGTCGCAAATTGGTGTACGAAAATACTTCCTTTGGCACAATATTTGTGAGTTTTCACATCAGAAAAAATGAGTTTTTGTGCGAAGTAATTTACAAAAAAAGCGATATAACAGCGTGAAAACAGTCAATAAACCGGATTTACCGCCGCTGCATTGCGATACACATTCGTAAGGTTACATGGCGCGGCGTACGTTGCGTGTTAATCCTCTGGGTTGCTTTTTGAGGTTTTTGAATATCCCACTGTCGAGGTATGCCTCGCGATTTGAAGTCATACTTCATTTCGTATTTTATAAATACCAGATTAGAGTGTATTTTTCCATTATGTGGCGGTAATTGCACGCGCTGATGTTGTTATGAACAATCAGGATGGTCTGAAATTATCGGTGATACGCAAATGACATATACTGTTCATACTCTATTTTACAATAACAACCCAATATCGTCTAGTTCAATTAGTATTTCAATGCATTTAAATTATTAGCGCTTGGAAACATAACAAATATTGAGTTATAATAAGTATATATTTATGAATTTCATAAGACTGCATTATGTTATGTGTTTATTGAAGTTATACTCCTTTTGGTGCATTAGAAAATTTTTATCAAAGTGTATTTTAAGCATGCAACGTGCAGATGTAACACATAATGAAGTTCATACAGTCTGATGTAAATTTCAATTCGTGACCAATAATGACATGTCATTAAGTGATTAGCATGTGTTGTATGCGTTAGAGATATTGAGTTGTAGTGAATACATATTTATATTTACATGTAAGAATTTCTGAAGAATAATATTTAATTTATACTTGTTTTGGCGTATTAGGAAAATCTGGTCAAAGTGTATTTTGAATATTTGATGAGCTGATGTAACACATTCCGAGTTCCGTGTTACCGAGTACCAGGACAACATAAGCAGGAAGCTGTTTACTTATTTTATAACTAATGCAATATACAATATTATGATAAAAAAAAATATCTCGAACGCCAATAGATCAAGAAAAAAAATTTTCATTTCAAAAAAAACAGTTATTTATTCACGTTAATAAAATGTAAGTTTTTACGTGCTTATCGTAAGCGTAAAAAGTTATCTATAGTATACGAATACACTCATTTTCTGTATAGCACACAGTTATAGATACTTTTTTATTTCAGAATTAGAGAATTGGATCTTAAGCCTTGCAGGCTAGCCTAGAGCGAGTTGAGGACTGTCAACAGTGGCGGCGCTACACCACTCGTGGACGTCGGCGACATCAGGTTTGCAAGGCCTCTTTTTAATAACTTGTAGGCAAAACTTTTTTGTTTGCGAGGCCCCTTCAGGCGCGAGGCCGTCGGCGGTCGCCGACGTCGCCGACGCCTACCGCCGCCACTGACTGTCAACGGCCGTCGTTTTATAATGCAATGACACAATACAGTCACAATCCGGGACTAAACACTTGACATTCCTCCGACGCGCGGAGCGAGCGGTTTAATTTGACACAAGTCAAAAACTCATCGGTCGATTTCCTCGTGGTCAGATTCCATTTCGATACCTTTTGGTTCGAAAGCAATACTGAACCACCTGCACTACTTGCGTACTCGTTTTGAAAACAAATGTCTTAACATTCACTCTTCCATGGTCAAGCTGAAAATGTATGAAAATAGTAAGGATGGGTTTTAAATGAAGCTGCGATCGGGACCGACCCCCGTACTAGAAAATTCTTGAACGGTTAATGATATCAACTAAACTTATGGACGTTTAGACTGGACAACAAAATGCGCTTTCGACCACAAGCTGTTTTTTTTTCAATTCTTCGGCTAGAAATACCAGTTTCATACTTGGTCTTGGTTTGATGCTCAGTTTGGATAATAAAGCATAATAATAATATAATAATATCTTCGGACATATATACACAGCACCATCTAGTCCCACACTAAGCAACGAGGTTTGTATTACGGGTACCAGATAGTTGATGTACTTTTTTTTTCAAATAAATATTTTTTTGTTTTATGTGGGAATCGAACCCACGCCCCAGCGCAGTGAGTAGGAACAATACCAACTGCTTCAATCAGGCAGTAAAAAATTCAATCATCAATATGGTACCGCAACGGGGATAATTTACTCACTAAAAAAATTGTTTTAACAATTTACTAACTGTGTACTACTGCACGAATTTATACCTTTGAATTCAGGTTCGGTATTAACAATAAAATATGAATTTAATACGAGTAATTAGCTTATATTGTACCGAGAACCGTGATAAGATTGGAAAAATGCTTCTTTTATTTCGTAAAAGCCCACTTAAATATATAGTCAGTTTAACATTATCTCTGTGAAAATATTAGTTATAGTCTTTTTAAGCAATATAAATTATACCATTTCGTTTTGAACATAATGATATATCCCATATAATTTTTGAATCGAAACAAACTCGTATATACAAATTATTGTTAGATGTAATACTACCTATAAGAATACAATTAAAAATATGACCATTAAGGCCAGCAGGCTAATAAATCTATCCCACGTAAATATCTCGGTTACAATGTTCAATTTCATCTTGATTCCTGAAAGCGCATTTTAGATTATTAATCGTCTACATGACATATTGAACAGATTAATCTGGCATATAGAACAAATAACATCTCATTAAAAAAAACGTAAGTACTTAACATTTTTTATTGATTTGATGACTGATCCAATGGTCTGAAATGAGTAATTTTTCTTTACAGGGAGTTTCGTTAGAAAATTTCATTAAAAAGTCCCCGAAACTCTGCATGCTTTCCTCATGCTATGTATTAGGTCCGTATTGTAAGTGAAAAGTGTTAATACGCCATTTATATAAATAAAAAGAACTTATCAGCTTTTTTTATTCAGTTGCTTTTTTTTCGCGAGATTAAATGAATTTCAATACTTAAAAGACATGTGCTTAAAATCAAAAGTCGATTATATTTGCGTATTTTTAATATGAAACATTGAAATTCGAGATATAAGATATAGAATAAAATAATTCTAAAACACTAAATAACATTTTTCTTAACTAATATACTAAACCCAATTGGAAATGTTAATATTATATTGTGAAAAATAGTTTATGAATATGTTCCTTGAACTAAATGAATAACTTCATTATTTGACCAGTATCATCTAAAAATAATTATCAAAAAATAAATTATATTATACATAGAAAATTTAAATTTTGTAACAGTCTTAATAATGGCAGCAAGATGCATTCGAAATCTAAAAATGAAGCCCGGAAATAAAAAAAAAGAATAAATCCAAACGACTACGGTGCGCAAGCACATAAATCCATAGCTGTGAATAAGGAAGTGACGAACAACAGTTATGAGCGTCCGTTAAGACCATTCGTATAATTTATGGTCGCTCGTACCTTTCGACTTGATAAAAAGTGATAATGAAACGTTGTGGCCGAGTTGTTTATAAACGGCGATGCGAGATGTGCACGCCTCCCGCGCACTCTGTAGCACCCAAACTGTTTAATATAATATTTAATTCCTTATATTATTATTGATTACTAATTTATGATGCTACTTATTTACCGATTCGTATATAATAATTACTTCAATTATTTATAATCAATGTCGCGAAAGTTGTGCCTTGCAAACAGAGCGATCACATTTGAGCGATAGCCGATTATCTTATACGATTGACATTTACTGCGCATGTGTGAACACACGATGCGCGGGTCTGAAAATTCGCGGCGACCGCTGTTCCAATTTATAAAGCTAACTAACTAGTCTTAAAAAATGCTATTTGATGTAGATAAGGTGGTTCCGATGCTTTGCTTAGCGTAAAAAATTAAAATATCTAACTAACCGTGAATTTTTAAGTTTCACCACTTCGGTGAGGTGAACGGAAACAAAAACGAATAAAATTAAGTCAATATTTGAATCAAACATAAACTGAACTTGATGGCCATTGCAAAGAAGAGAAATTTGGAGTAAAATAGTATTTACATACGAAAGATAGTGTTGTGTTTGTGGATCGTAGTGATTTCTTTAAATATTAGCAGCTGTATAATAAGTAGTAGCGTCATGACGAAATAATCAAAATTTTAAAGAAAAAAACTCTTGTCGGTTTTATTCGAATATGTTTGTCATTCAAGATCTAAATTTATTTTACACGTGTAAATGCAGTATTATAATATTGCATTTTTCATATAGCCTATAGTTCAAGAAAATCAACCCTTAAATGTGAATTTTGAGATAAATGCCAGAATTTTTGATTTACATTTATCTGAAATATTTAATAATGAATTATGAAAGTCGTTTTTTGTAACCCTCGCGGAGGGATGTCAAAAAAACAAAGTTTCAAAGTTTCAAAAACAAAGTTTTTAAAAAGTCTTAAATAAAAGTTGTAAAGCACATAATTTTACGCAAAAGTATTCTTTCTATTTTTTTTTTGCTAACGTTACAATTAACAGAGTTAGGTTGGCTAGAAGATAGAAGACGATAGTTACAAATTTAAAAAATTACAACTAGCTATAGAATTGATATATTTAAAAAGATATATATTTTTTGGATAAACTAGAAAAATATAAATGTTTCAAAGGTTTATTTTCATGGACGAACATGAAATAAATTTTCTTTTTCTCAAAATATGTCACAGGTCGGAAAATTTTGAAGGTTACTTTTGATACGAACGATGTTAAATTTACTGACGAGAACTCAAAAAATAATCAACCAAACGTCCAATAAAATAGTACTGTTGTTGTTTTATAATAGTAAAGAAAAAGGAACGCCTGCCGCCGCCACGTTTGATTAAAACTACCGCAATGCGATATTTGTATAGAATACTTTATATTTGTATAGAAACTGACAATTCGTGCGCGCTTGTCGGCCCGGGGTACAGACCATGGGCGTCATCACCGCCGCCGTTAGGGCTATCTCTAAATTACGTCACATAAATTATAAGGTTTTGACCCTCCATTCTTGTCATAGATGGTCGCACGTAAATGAAAACAGCAGTTTTCAAATTTTTTTTTTTCTTCAAAATACTTTAAATATTGGGCAAAACAAAAGCCATAAACTTTTGTTCGTTTTCGTATTTCGGATTTGACGTCACAAAGATTTTGACCTGCTCCTTGTCGCGCATCGTCACATTTCGTTGATCGCCGCTAACGTGTGACGTAATTTATGGATGGCCCCTTATCCCCGCCACGAAAAATTAAAAATTACATTATTGTTATATATGACAAGTTTTTATAAGGAGCGGTTAGGCAAGCCGGCCGTCCGTGCGCCTGCGCGGCGATAGACGCGACGGCAGCG
Organism: Eumeta japonica; assembly: GCA_005406025.1. Lineage (NCBI taxonomy): Eukaryota > Metazoa > Arthropoda > Insecta > Lepidoptera > Psychidae > Eumeta > Eumeta japonica. The sequence continues at coordinate 84,445 of BGZK01001654.1, read as the reverse complement.
GATTTTCCTACTTTCTTGCACAATAGTTCCTTGTCAAAATTCCTAAGATTAGTCGACTTTAATGGTAGTCAGCGAAAGAAAAAGACTTGTATGTAACTTGATATTAGTCAATTTTTTTGAATGTATAAAGATATTTAATAAATGAAGTAACATATTTTGCGCGGTTTTAAATAACTTTATCAAATGTAAGTCTACTGTTAGTTGCGTTTTAAAAGTATTATTGGTTTGAAAGTTATAAAGTTCAGAAATTGAAATTGGTTGTATAAGTAAAATAGGGAAATAATTGTAAATTGTTTCTTGTTATTAGTTTAATTGTCAAGATTGAGGTAGTTTTTACTAGAAATCGATGAAACATTTGCTCTTTCGAAAAAATATTCCACTGAGCAATGAAAACTGTATCAAAGTTTGTCAAAATGTTGCTAAGTTATATTTTTGACAAAAAAATCGATTTTCATTCCATTTGGTAATTTTTGCTATGACACATATTTTGTTACAGATTAAAAATTACAACGTACATAAATACAGTTATCTATGAAAGAGCTGTATTGACTCGTGTACATGCGTTATCAGAATCTGCATATCTATTAAACAAATTAGTGCTTAAAAGAGCAAAATCGCTGATGAAAACGTGCATGAGACTTCAAACATTTTTGAAGTCAGAACAGAGAAAAGCAGGTATTTAAGTTTAGGATATAAAAAGAATAATGTTTTTTTTTACGTTCTTGAAAATTGGACCCTAATGACGTGAAGTGAAATGACACAGGAGGTTAAATTTCTGTATGAGAATAAATTCGGACATAATTGAAGACACGGACTAAATAAAACACAAATCGAATAGTTTTAGTGTAGAATTGAAAACGACGTAAGTGTCAAAGTATTTTCAATGGAATCATTCGTATTTTATACAAATCAAATGATTGTAAAATTGAGTAAATGCCGGTCAAGTGCGAGTCAAATGGCGCTATGGTGATGGCTCCTTGATAAATGCGAATTATTAAATGAAAATTCTTTCGACCACATAGTCTTGCCTTGGCTAGCACCGACTCCGAAAATAAACTGTTTGATTAGATTTTGTAAGTATTTGAATGTAAATAATTTTTAATGTTGTCTTTAATGCCCTTATGTCCTGTTTACAAAAGTATAGTTATGATTTTTGATTAAGTGGACTACAAATAAATATTTTGATATTTATTTGTTAATTATGTGTTTTGTGTTGGATGTGGAGCTTCAATACGTGATAGACGCATATTTCCTACGGATATATAATTGATGAAGGAAAAAAAAGATTAATATGTAAGTTAATTAAACAAATTAAATAACGTTATTATTTTTATTTTTAATTCTGCATGTTTTTAAATTTTATTAAGTCGATTTTGTCTCTAAATTCTTTCGTTTATTTCTCGTTTTTTACGCATAAATAATTTATCGACAATTAATATGGTTAGACCTACTAAACATGTTAATGAGTATGAGACAACGACGTGTAAACGATAAGAATGGTGAGCTACCGGAAGCGATGTACGTAAAATGGGATGACGAAACTATTAGTCTTAAAAGGTTACAAGGGGCCGCGTATTTGCACTGCTAAACCGAACTACTGAATCGATTCTAATAAAACTCTAAATTATAAATTGTAATTTTAACTATTCTTTAACCCATAGAAAGCTATACTATCCTCAAATAATATAGCAGCTCATACTTTATATATTTTTATATAGCTTTTATCCCTGGTGTAGATGTGAAGCGCCGTATGCTGCTTCCGCTATATAGCTGAGAGGTCACAGTCCCCATACTGCACGATACCAGCCTCGAAAGAGCTGTGATCGACTTTGCTAAGAAATGCTTACATGCCTTTCTCAGTCGTATCAGAAGTTTGGAAGGTATAGATTTGTTATATTTGGACGCCCATATTATTTCATTATTGTAGTTCCGTCACTTACCTTCCGGCTTCATCATCAGATCAGTTCGATGGTATTATTTTCATCATAACTGTTTATTTAATTTCCTTCTTGATAGTCGCTTAACTATCTCAATCGAAATATATTATTGCCACCCGTGAGATACTTGTCATAGTCGAGTTCCGGTTACCTTTTGTGGTCTTCTTCATCAGTTGCATTTCACCAAATCAAACTTTCTAAATGCAAATGCTTGTTACTAAAAAAAGAAAACTAAATGTATGCCTATATAACATTTGAGGAATTCTCTGGATATGCCATGAGTCCTATCATCCGAACTGGATTTTGATAAAAATGGGAAGAATCTAGAAGTTAAAAAAAAGATTTTTCCAAATTTGGCCCTAAAATTTCTAATTTATTGTTTGAGGATGTGACAGGAAACTTCACAATATTCGTTAATAAATTATTGGAAACATTTCATAATTTTTCAAAAATGACTAAGAACCAAATAGAACGGAAATAGATTTTCCTCAATAATATAAACAATAGGAAAATAGTACATTTTTCTTCTTGTGACACTCGTTATAATATCAAAATTAAATCTTTGAACTGATTAAAAAGGCCTTGCAAATTTGTATGGAAAAAAGGGTATTAAATGATTGTGTGGATTTTTTGGTTCGTATATATGCGTGAGCAAAAACACAAAAAAAAACTTGTTTATGATCCATATTTACGGTTTATAATAAAAACGATTAATAGTATGTTAAAATAGGGAAACGAAATCGTTATAAGTTTTTTTTTTCTAACAATTAGTTTGTACGAGTAAAATGAATTTACCTCGTCTCGAGTACGCGTTCTCTTTTTTAGCAAAGATGGAGGTAAGTGTTGAGGTTTTACGCGCCGGCGACGCCGTTAGCGGCCATCCTTTGTGCCCACATAAAAATCTCGTAAAAAATAATAAACAATTTACGTTCAGCGACACGCGCCGCCCGCACTCGTTCTTTGTTCTCGGTGTTTATTCCCCTATATAATTAAAAAATATCGACTAATTTATCATATGCAAGTACAATTTATTAGGATATAATATTCGTGTAGGTAGGTATGTAATTTGCATACGATAGGGCCAGTGATGTATCTGGGTGCAGTGATTACGCTTATCTTATCAATAACTTCTTCTGTTCTCGATGAGATGAGAGGACGATGTCAATGAGCATATGAAATGCCACATGTAGGTACATACAAGTTTCAATAAGTACCTTGGCAGAGTTTGCTTGTATCATCTCACGAAGACTTCTCATTGAAATTTCACCATCAAATAATCTGTTAAAATCTTCTTATGTACGTCGAACGAAATATAGACTAGCATTGAAACAAAATCTGTAGAACCAATAATGTATATGATGAAGAACTCTGCAAGAGGCATCCTTGACATCGTACGTAAAAGAAATATAAAAGTCTGCAGTTTCTGTCTATCCCTCTAAGAAATAGGCGTAAGCCTATCGTATGCTTTATCCCTTTAATTTATTTGATATCAGAACAATCTTGAATTTATGGGCATAATTACACGGTGTAGCTTTTGCATGCATAAGTTCATTACTTCATGCACTACGGAGTAACGCCTGCGCACAGTAATCCTAATATAGTACTACCGTCAGTGATCGCGGGATTTTAGAAATTATAAAAGCAATAAAAGAACATTTCATAAGATAGTGAATTTCATAGGTAGTTCTCATCAGCGAGCTCATCCACTTGGATTTATATAGGTGATAATATGGTAGGTATTAAGAGTAAATGATACATTAAGTAATTAAGTAAAACTTTCAAATGTCTATTTTTACGAGGAGAATTATTATTAACAAAAAAAATACATGGTTTAAATAAATTTAAATTATTACATTTAAGAATACTGATTTAGGTGCAAATTAATGTTTTTTTTTATTATTATTAGCCTATAGTTTGACTTAAAAATTTGGGTATACGCTTCGTCGCGCTTCGGTAAAGGTGTCAGAGACTTAACAAAATACATTCAATAAAATTGCAAGCTCAATATTTCTGTTCCAAATACTTTATTCGTCTTAGAGGTTCAAAAAAAAAACTGTAGCCCACAAACCTTCATTAGAATATGGGAATATGTGCACGACTCCGGTCCCTTCATCGTACCACAATAAAACTTATACCAGCTCCAACTCTGCTAAAAGCTACGTTCACTAAATCGTTGCAGTAGTTAAAAAAAAATAAACAAACAAACTGACTAATTAAAAGCATGAATTGAGACTCAGAGACCCTTAATTAGCCTCATGCAAACTTTCACTTCTAAAATATCATAATGTACGGACATGCTTTTGTAACAGTTTTATAATAATGTACATAGATAAATTTATGACTCCGTAATACTATACACGTATCAGTGTTACACATCGTATGGGTTTCGGTTCAAAGAACAGACAGTTGATGACATTTTATGGTTTTAGGCGAGAACTTAAGACCTGTCGTCGAACGTGATTAGATTTCGCGAAAATCATCACATTTCCAGGAACGACCGCCGAGGGCGCGCGCTCGCCCAATTAAGGCGGCGGCCGCGCCGTATCGACGACTGCTTTCTTATAATTTATTCGCCACAGCGGATTTTGTTTTGCGCCACGTTTTGTACCGAGATCGAAATCTGGGTCGTAAACACCTTGTTTAGTCGTTCCTGCGCTTTGTTAGGCTTTCGCGCAGGGATAAGTCCGTGTGATTCATTCCCATAAGCGGTCCGGGCCGTATCTTGTATTGCTTTACTATACAGTTCTTTGTTAATTTTGTCTAAATATTTTACTTAGTTTTCATCTGGACTTAAATGAGGAAGCAATTAAAGTTTCTTAAAGTACTTTTGAGCATTCATTAACATTATTTAGCAGTCTGTATTACAGAAAGTTTTTCAAGAAAAGTTGTTGCAATATACATATAAGGTAAAGTAAAATGTTTTTAAAAAATCAAGATAAGAAGAAAATGTACTATTTTTTACCACAAATTATTTTTAACAACGTGATAAACATATTAAAGCTTCATCCCAAATATTTAAGCTGTTCCTCTTTAGTTCGTCTATTTAGTACAACTGGCATTAGTATATCAGGCCAAGTTGGAGTTGCTAATTCTCTGCCTTGTTGATAAGAACTCAGTAAAGAGTCCTCAATAAAGCTCCATGATGATTCTGAGATTCTCACAAAAGCATACAGGAAAACGAAACTCATTGCTTGTCTTTAGATAAAAATACCGTAAGGTCCTTACAGAAAACCTGTGGAAGACAGAACTGTTAGATATAATACAACATAAGAAGCAGGAAATTGAAGAAAATTCTGCGGCGAATCTTTATAACATCTTGAATAAAAATTCGCCTATTTCGGCACTCAAAAAAAATTTGGTTGCTTCTATCAAAATTGTGAATCCCGTGATCAAGTATCTTGATTCCATACAAGCCTAATAAGATCTTAGAGACTTTATAAGCATGATTTCGATTGATTATCATTATTCAATTGACCAGTCAACTATATAGCTCTTATTATTATTCGTTAGATAAGGTAATGAAAAACTTATTTAGTATGAATATGAAAAATAGATATACCAACAAATTCATCTTAACAAATTCAATTAATATCAGGTCAATATCGACAGGATAGTTATTAAAATAACCAATTCACTTAATAAATTTAACCAATACCATGATCACTACCCAACACAAAAATGATTGTAGTAACTGATTTAGCTTAATAAATTCAATACACACTTGGTCTTGAACAACAATACCAATCAAAAATACCACAACTATTTCATTCACTGGTGCAAGTAAGTTTGACTTTTCACAAGTAATGCAAACACTAAATGAAGAAACAAAGAAATCAAGAACAAAATAAACCGATTTCAATTCGAGCGACGCATAAACAATTATTCATGTAACTATTGACTAAGGATCTGCGCTAGATTTGTTCTATTGGTCCCCTCCAGCCCCCGCGCCGCTCTTGAGGTGAGGTAGGAAGGGTAGTTACTTATTTCAATTGATAAATTGATTATTCATCTAAAATCTAAACTAATATGAAAATCGGTTTAAACAATTACTATCAGTAGAATGTAACATTTAATTCATAATTAATCCAATAAATTAATCAACTAAAGGTGATCATTTTATCTTTGTTGTTTTAAAAATGATAAGTATATCAATTCATGTAATTAACAGGTATTATTTAAATCATATACCATAAATTTATTAGTTTAACAATGAAAAGAAATTAAAACTAATAATTAATTCATTATTTCAATTAATTTATTCAGAATTGATTTAACTTATATATCTGTATAGATTAACTAAATTAAACTGATCAAATCATGTAAGTAAGTAAATAATGATAGAAACAATGTATATGCTTGTTAGAATTAATGTGGTACCTATATTGTTAGTTCAATTACAAATGCACTTGTTATAACGAATCACCTTTTGTTGATATACACAATTTCACAGTTGTTTTAATTAATTTAACGTTAATTAAGAAAAAAATCTGTCTTAGCCTTTATTTTTTAAGTGAGTAAACATGTTTATAATTTTAGACTCGTTAAACTTATTTCTCTTATAACTATGAATACGTTTATTTTAAAGCTCATAGAAATTGCCGAAATAGTTTATTGCTAAGTTTTTATACGCAATCCATTCTGAAATCGTAAAAATTATTTCACGGCTTACATTCACGAATTTTATAAAAATCTTTTTCGGCTTGCTTCCGACTAAAATGCATCTAAAAATATAAAAACATCCCGATTAGTCGTCGTCTTCTTAATGCGTCCAATACAAGAGCAACTTCCACCGTTCGTTATCGATTGCACTCGTATGATTAAGGTGGCGTATGCGCACTCCGCGCACGTGAGCGCGACGATGTCGCCCCGACGGGGCCGTCGCCGCAGCGCCCGGCGCCGTCGGGGGCGCGCGGGGTCCGCAGCAGCGGCCGCGCAGCCCCGCGCCGCCGCGCCGGTTCTCGGAACCCTTTAATTGCGTCGGACGGCCTCGAGTCGCGCGGATCGAACGCAAAATCGATTTTTATACGATTTATTTGGAGCGAGATGCCGTGTATATTATGAGATCGCAAGTGGGCGCGCACGCTGAATATGCTAATGCCGCTAGATCGGGAGTTTCTAATTAAATTATCGAATTTAAAAGTTTAGAAAAAGCTATGACTTTTTTATTATTTTAGCAATTTAGTAAATACACATTTTCGACAGCAATATTCATTTTAATAGAACAAAATTAATGATTTCTGTAACGGTATCATTTATATGAGACAAGTAACGACATGTTTAATAAAAAATAAGTACATACCTATAATTTGTAAAAATTTGTAAAGGTTTGACTGTAAAAGAATCAATCACAGTTAACAAAACGACGCTCAAACATTTTTTCATAAATTTGTACATATTGTTGACCTAACATTAATACCGTTTTTTACGGTTCCGTAGCCAAAATGGCAAAAAGTAATCTTTATGGTTTCATCGTGTCCGTCTGTCACAGGTATTTTTCTCAAAAACTATAAGATATATATTAATAAGACTTGGAGTATAGGCGTCTTATATAAGCCGCTACTTAGTTTGGTAGTTAAATAACAAAAATAAATATTTATGGGGAAGGGAGCACTCCATACACGTAATAGAAGCTAAAAAAATTATTTCCAGCAAAGATCAACCTGTTTGTTGACAAACTTTATTTTGACACTTGTTTTTAAAAACATTTTGAGATTTCTAAGCCATTATTTTAATTAAGTGAATATTTTCAGAAATAATTGCTCCAAAAGTAGCATAAATTGTGTCCTCCCTTTTTATTACTAACCTTTTTTCTAAAAAATATAAAAAAAATTGCAAAAGTAGCGCTTAATACATAATTTTAAAGAAAATTAATTTCGACTTTGGGTTTTTGGGTTATAAACGAAAATTGCCATAAAAATACACTTTTTTGCCGGTACAATTTTTCACATCGCCTTTTCACGTCTTGAGACTGTAGTAAATGTTTCAAATCACGGCTAAGTTAGTTTAAAATAATCTCGGACGCTATAGCTATGAAGAGAAAACCTAATAGGTTTAATAGTCATGAAAGAGCAACTAATCTTTATTCTGCATTGGTAGAATATTTTTTTTGAGAAAGTTTCAGATAACAAAGATAATATGTAAAAAGATTTGTAAAGAAAAACCAAATTTCATAGTGTTCATAGAGTCGGACATCGATAATGTATTAAATAGTGTTTTATTGAAACTGAATCTCATTTATCTAAATATCATATAAGAATGTTAATGAGAGTATCTATTGTTGATCATCATTGTATTACAGATCAAGATTATATTTCCAACAAAATTACATATTAACAAATGTTGGTAATTTTTTTGGTCGGGAAACGATTAATAGAACACGTTTCTTTAAGGTTTGTAATTGTAATTTTACCGAAGAATATATACGTAATTACAATATAGTGTATCGATTTGTTCTAGAGGTTATTTCTTCATCTCTTAGAAATAAAATCATTGTAAAGTGTATTGGTTACGCGATTCATTTTGTCGGGTTTTTTATATTTACTGAATTAAATTTGCATCGATCGTATTTTTGGACACAGTTTTTATGGAGGCTCATAACCTCCTGTGTTAGGTTTGTAATAATTGACTGCAAAGGCAGATACTTCCTCAATCTTTTTTTTTTTTTATTTTAGACCGAAGGAAGATTTTCGAAATTCAGGCATGTAATATAAAATACATAGTCATATTGTATTTAATTACATATAAGAAAATTTAGACAGGATATTATGAGAAATAAACGCAAAAAAAAAACAAAACTCAAAATAACCAGGTAGGCGATTCTCGAGCCTTATGGAAATTGTCACAAATTTTTTAAAGTGATATATAATAGAATATAAATTTAATAGAACAAACTTTATAATTAATAATTAATTAGTATGGTCATTTGACATTTTTCGTTTAATACAAAATAATAAATATCAAACGGAACCACTAATTTAGTATTCTCAATTTCCAAGCTGTGGCAATTGTCAAACGGCTTTGATGTGACATGCAACAGGAGGTTGTCAGTTTAGAGGATCAATATGAGTAAACTTATTTTAACGCAATTACGACTAACAGTCGCCCTGTTACTATCCCCCAATGGTCTTTTTATTCCAGATAGAAAGGCTTTAAAGCTCCATGTTTTCCGTACTAAATATTATAAGTGTATCCTCATATCTATTAAAAATTCACAATATCTAAATAGAAACAATTTTCAATTTCCATAGGCGATGAGAATATTTTATCCATCACTTGACCTGTAGATATCCTCATTTTCTATACGAAATATAACGGAAATTTCACATGAGACAAGTCAGAAAGAAACATCACATGAGACATTTAAAAATTGTCTCATGTAATAATTTCCACATGGCCCGAGAATCGCCTCCCAGGAGCGTGAGTCGATAAATAAAACTATAACGAGTATCAAAAAGGAACAATTACGGATCGTAGTCTGCGTCCACGCAGAAACAGACGTAAGGAAACTAGTGTCAGATAAGATTTAGTATGAAACTTATCTAAATCGTAACTGAAAATACGAAACAAAGAATGTTAACGGAAATAAGGCGGTATTCCAATGAGAAAATACTCTCATTTATATAGGTCCGCATGTTTTCACACCTCACGGTATAACTCTTCTCCAAGCAAGCCTTTTTTGTTTTAAGTCCTATGTCAATAAATATAAAGTGGAAACTGTTACTAACTTAGTTAGTTCAAAATATATCCTTTTAGATAATCTATTATCAATCTTTTGCTTTACGAATTAAAGTTTAATTCTATAATCGTTGTTACATAAACACTTTGCTGTACGTCAAATATTAATATATGCTTTTGTTCTTAAAATTGAGCTTTACGAAAAGGTGCAATAAATTCGGTTTTTGTTCTGTTCCATTTAATAAGTAAGTGTAGAATATTCGTGCGGGTAATGAGGCGAAACAATTCAAAATGCGGCCGGCCCGAGACGTATTGGCTTTTTGTCGCGATCGGAATAGACCGACCGCGGCCTCGTTAGTGAAATGTGGTAAAATGCTTACAATAAACCCAGCCAATTGTGTACTAACTAGATTTAATAACCACTAGAAATATCTGACCACAGGATCTGTCACAAATACGTACGCTCTACTAGGGCATGTGCCCTTTTTGTTGGATTTAGTTGTACATTGATTTTCTTAGTCTGATTGAATACTACATTTTTTATGTGTTTCTTACCTGTACACCAAAGATGTACAGTGAACAGATAAAAAAAAATTGCTTCAAAATAAACAAATACGTATTTTATTCGAGTCAAGTAAAGACCGATGGAAGCGCTGTCGTATACAAGTACGAAGCTTTTTAAATCAATGTCATGTAAAACTGACTCCACTGCATAGAAATCAAAGCGATCATAATAATTTCAATGTATTTAATATGATTATATTATCAATGGTCCGCTGCTGTGTCAGTGGTCGAAAGTGAATCTACTTTTTTATCAATACCTCATAGGAAAATAATAACTTACAAATTTATATATTTGTTGTAACGAAAAATACAATAATGAATATTTAACACGCCATTTATTAAAGATATGAAATACCTAAATAATTTACAACAACATTTAGGTATTGAATTGACATAGTAGCTCTAAGCGTGAACGTCATGAACCGAAATTTCTGTGTGTATATCGAGAAAAACAATGTTATATAAATGATTATTCGAACAATAATGTAAAATTATCTTGTTTTTTTCCCCCGATAAGCTTAAATGTTTCCTATTTTAAGCTATTTAATATTACGTATTTGAACATTATTCATTCGTATTGGTAAAATCTGAAAATTACTTTTTTAAGCACTCTCGTTTAGTCATTTGTTTATTTGTAATTTGAATGTACCTGGCACGTTTGGGTGAAAGTATATCTTCAGAATATTCGTTTTGTGTATAATGGAGACCCGATCAGCATCGAAAAACCTCCCATTGATATTTATATGTTTATGACTCTATAACCCTTGCGCGTGCGTCTCACTGGCGCTTTGAAATTTAGCAATGGTTGTATTCTTTCATGATTTACATTTGTCCGCGGTTTCGCCGTTTATACATAGAACGAGTTTCTTGATCTTTTACACTTTCGCATCACTCTATCCTCCCGTCGATCTGGAATCCGATTCCGGCCCCGCTCTCGGTTTTAATTTTAGTTCTATTGTCACTTCTGATCGCAATCTAGTTCTCGATTTTTGTCCCGGTCCCGCTTTTAATTGCAAAGCAAGGTCCAATGCCAATTTCTGACTTATATTGGGCATTAATGATAATATTTAGTAAGAGTCATTTTTTCTGAATTGTATTTGTAAAAAATATTCTAATTCTTTCTAGGATACACTTTATCTATAAACTAAACTAGATTTAAATCTACCCAGCCGTAAAAGCTTCGTTGATAAACAACCATTCAAATAAGTACAATTTTACATATGTAAAACTGTACGGATAGGTTTTATCGGGACTATGGGAATTATTTATGAAATTGCATAGAATGTACTGTAATTATAGTAACAATGAAAGCGTACATTCATATATATAAAAAAAAGGTTTCATTTCGAAATCGCTTTCTCAATTATACTTGTTGATATTTTGCAAGAAGAAACATATTTTAATCAAACAAACAACATGGCTTTAGTACGAAAGTAAAATAATTGACACTTTTTTTTAATATTGTCAGACTTATATACGTCCAAAAGAGAGTCAACTATACCGGATTTTGCCATTCAATTGATTTCCTATCATAATAAATACTAGTTAATGTAGATATAAATGACAATTTTCTAATGTAATAACAAGTAACGCGTAAGTTTGCAGGTTGTACATAAGGTGTGTTACAATTTATAGATTAGAGACTCTTAATTAGGTATGAGTTTATAGATTGGAGATTCTTTAAAATAGTTAATTAGGTATGATAAATTTTCGCTTTTGCGTAAGAGCATTATCACAATACAAAAGTAGTTACCATTAACATGAGCACATTTAATATGTAGTATGATTAATTTAATATAAAATACGATACATAATTCGAGAGCCGGTCTATAGGGGGATCTGCTAGAAATTTATCACAATGAAAGTCGGAAGAAATAAGGATACAAATTAAATGTAATGAAATTTATTCTTAACCACTTGGACATTATAACAACGTATATGAATTTTATGTAATCTAGCATGACTTCGCTAAATAATGCAAAATGATGATATTGATTATAGGTTAATAATTATAACTTGATCTATAAAAATCTGAAAAATATTTGACCCTGCAGCCCATCCTTGAAACTTTCTACTACGCTCTAAAAAAATTGGTTGCTTCTAAGAAAATTGTGATTCCCGTGATCAAGTATCTTGATTCCATACGAGCCTAATAAGATCTTAGACATTTTAAATAAGATCATTTTGATTGATTATCATTGTTAAATTAACTAGTCGACTATGTAGCTCTTATTATTATTTATTAGATAAGATAATTAAAAACGTATTGAGTATGAATATGATAAATGGATATACCAACTAATTCGTCTTAACAAATTCAATTAATATCTGGTCAATATCAACAGGATACGTATTAAAATAACTAATTCACTTAATAAACTCAACTAAGACCATAATCACTACCAACACAAAAATGGTTATAGTAACTGATTCAGCTTAATAAATTCAATTTAGAACTTGTTACATTTGAACCATATAATGTTTATTATGATTACATTCATTTATTTTAATCAACTATGAAACTTGTTTAATACTAATGGTAACATTATAATGACAAATAAGTTACTCTTGTTTAAATCCACTAAGGGCCTTTCCCACCATCTCATTTTAAACTGACTTCTAACAAAAAGTCACTTTTAAAATTAGCTTTACGTTCCACGTTTTCCTTTTAACAGTTGTTATGGCTAAAAAAATTAAAATAAAGACGTGAAACGCAAAACTAATTTTAAAAGCGACTTTTTGTTAAAAATCAGTTTAAAAGGCGATGGTGGAAGAAGCTCTAAGTAACAAGTAACATTTTGCTTAATTGACTAAGTTCTGCATTAATAAATCACCCTCAACTCTGAGAATGGCCATGAGTTCGCATATGAGGGGTTGTCCTAAAGTTCACTCTTAAATCACCTGTAATGCGTGGTTGATAGTTGATAATACCATATTTAAGAATGAACTGAAGTACGACATATTAATTAGGGCAGCACCTCCAGTGCTAACTCAAACGCGGTCTCAAAGTTGAGTACGATTTATCAATACAGGCTTAAGATATTATAATTACTTTGAAAATTAGTGCCAGCATGACATTCTGCTCCACCCGTAACCAGCCTCGATCGTAGTTATACTATATTTTATCTACCAGCAATTATAGAAAAAAAAAATGATTTTAATGTTATGAGAATAAACATGAAGTTGAATCTATTTAAGTTGAAATTATCATATCTTATAAATAATTCACAGACCATATCACAATCGAAAAAATCTAATTTCTTGTCAAAAATGGAATCCTAAATATAAATCTCATTATTTGTTGTAATTAACATATGTGACAAATTTTAGATGAAATAAAACAAAAATAAATTACTAGAAAATACTTGTTTATTAATTTTTAAGCAGTACAGTGAAACGTTACATATTTTTTGCTACTGTTAAAATATTTATAATAAAAAATATCGGCAATATTAATAAATTGTAGAAACTAACAACCTTCTGTGCTATGTTTGGTTGGTTTTTTGGTTCCTTATACTTTTGGTGCATGTACACTTGGTCTTCAACATCAACACCAATCAACAATACCACAACTATCTCATTCACTGATGCAACTACGTCTAATTTTTCAAAAATCATACAAGTAAATACTAAATTAATAAGAAAAGAAGTCATGAACGAAATAAATCAATTTTAACTGGAGCCGCATATAAAAAACTACTCATGCAACTATTGACTAACGGTATGCGCTAGATTTGTCCAGTTAGCTTCACCTCCTGCCCTCGCGCCGCCTTTTGAGGTGAGGTGGGAAGGGTAGTCACTTATTTCAATCGATAAATTGTTTATTTATTTCAACTAATATGAAAATCGTTTAAAACAATTACTCTTAGTAGAATTTAACGTTTAATTTATAATTAATTCAATAATATTAAGTATTTAAAGGTGATCATTTTATCTTTGTTGTTTTAAAAATGATAAGTATTAGAGTTATGAATGTAATTAACAGGTATGAGGTGAATCAAATACTACTTTATTAATTTAACAATGAAAAGAATTAAAACTACTGATTTGTGTAATTATTTGTGCAAGTAATTTATTCTGAATTGATTTAATCTATAAATGTGTATAAGTTAACTAAATAAAACTGATCAAATTATGCAAAAAAGCATGTAATGATATAAACATAAATCGTGTATATATTTGTTAGAATTAATTTTGCAAAATGCATCATGCAATTGCAAAATGCATCAATTAATGCATTTTGTAATCATGGACGTTGTTTTTTAAGCAGAAGACCTAACAGTAGTTAGATTTTGGAATCTATCAGTAGAGTAGTTAAAAAATTATGTTTAAAAATACTTAAAATTTTTTTCTACACACACACACACAGACACGCACGCACACACGCACTATACATACACATCACTCGGAAAATGGTCAAAATATCTTCTTAGGACCTTAAAACTGCAAGTATGATAAAAGCTATTTTCGAAAATTGAACTACAAACATTATCTTTCCAATTTATGACAATTTTAGAATTTTTGTAGAGGGAAGTTAAAAAATGGTAACAGAATACTGAAATACTAACACATACCTTCATATGAAAGTAAAAGGTTTTAGAAGGAAAATAAACCTCACAAGAATTGTAGGAAGCCATTCCCATTTTCTACTTTCTGCAAAACTCAGTGAGGTGAGGTGGAAATAAAGCGATAAGTCAAACAGATGTACACAATTCTGGTGCATAATGGAAACTGCCTACAAGTCCAATGACACATTGAATAGATTAATATTCCCATTACACCTCCGGGTTAAAACTAAAAATAAGAAACGTATAAGTGATAGAACAAATATAATCAAACAATCGCAGGACACAATTATAAAAAACATAACTAATCACAAAATACACCAAAAAATATTGATTACATAACGCATGGTACCTCAGCTGATCATATTTATAACATTGGACGCTATTTTACGTCTATTTACGATGCGCGCATGCATGACACTGTCTTATTCTGTAGCTTGACATCCTTGTGTATACGTCGCTGTCTTTTGTTCCACGCTCGTGGCTTCAGAACGTCAGCTCTTTTTCTCCTTCTGTAACAATTTTTTGACTATCGATTATCCAATAGTCGCTTAAGAAGTTTCAGTTAGAAAAAGTAACAATTTTACTTTATATCGGCTTGAACGGTGAAATACTATACTCTCACAGAATACGAACGTAAATTAGCAGGTTCCGCTGTTCCGTTTCGTTCAGTGAGTGGGAGTGCTGTTGATACATCTCCTCTCTGCCCTCTTCATCAGCCCCTTTCTACCCACAAAACCGGCAGCACACTAGTGACTTCTCTGGGGTAAGCAGGTCCATGGGCAGCTATGATCATTTACTTTTTAATGGCTGGTCTGCTCGTTTGCCCTTCAATAATACAAAAAAAAAATCTTTCTGTAACTTCGTTAGTATATTATATGTATTTATATAGTTCATATGTATTTGGATTATTAAGGCATATATAGTTCATATGTATTTGGATTATTAAGGCAGTTTTCAAAATACACTGGAACAATGCGACTTTTTTGATTCATCGCTTCCCTTCCCCACACCTCAATGACTTCTACATTCTGATGTCAGATGTTATGTTATTATTCCACTTGCAGGATACTCCCTACTCCCTATAATAGATTCATAATCAGAAAGACTCGGATCTTTGACCCTTCACGCAGATCCAGTGCGGGTTGAGGAATCCACTAACTAGGGTCAGAGCAAGGGGTTTAATTTGATTTAAGTTGAAAATACATTCCGTGCCCTATTTGTATTATAATAATATACAGCGGTTCAAACTCTCATATGCAATAATTAACTACTAAGTTAAAGGTAAAAACTGAATGTAGGTAATCTTAGGGATATTAGCATTTATGATATTAATTTAATGTCACAAATCTTTAAGACTAACTTAGTCAACTGCTAATTGTGAAGTTAAAACAAAGTATTTTAACAACTAATAGTTAATTATTTCAAATAAGAATTTTAAGTTAACCACTGTTAATGTTGACAAATTAATGTAAGAGGGACACAGACGAAATAAACCGGCGCTTATAAGTGCGTATGCGAGCGAGCGGGACGGCGAACGGCGGCACACGCTCGACACATTTCGACCACAAGGTGCAGGGACGGAATCGATCAGGTGTATTTGTTTAAAGGTGTTCACTGACTGTTTCGCGGGTCCCCCATAAAATTAATAACTCGCTCATAACGCGGTGCCGTCGGAAATAAAAATACAAAAGCGGTCTCAACATTGGTAAGTTTTACGGCCGAGAGCTTTTTTCCTTTTATTGAACTTTATTTTTCGTTTCGGACTCGGCCGTTAAGGCGTAATTCGTGAAAGCACTAACGCCCCTAATGGCGTTGTTAAGCGGCCGCCAATTATTGTACTCGGAAAGAAAACTGTGGCTAAAAGTTAATGGGTTTCGGGTCGAGGTGAAATTCTCGTTTCTTAAATTGAATATTTTATTTGTTCTGGCAAATATCGACTTACGCGGTGAGCGGGTAAGCGACATTTTTAAGTGCACTGCCGTTTTCAACGCGCCTACGTAAATAACCGATTAGTAATATACCTGCTGTGACTTTAATAACATCCTAGCGAAGTTTAATAACATCCATTATGAATTTGCATGAAATCTGTTAAATGACTTTTATTATTATTAGCTGATATTATAATTATTATGCTTTTTGCTTTTTGATCTCGGCCTTGGGATGGCGTGTGATGTACAAGAACGTATTATGATGGGTGTTTCATGATTTACTATGGTGTCCTAGACCAAGTGTACAGTACAACGCATGAAACTGCCGCCCTGAACTTTCTGCAAATGATCTTATGTGCGGGCACAACGCTCGTCGGACCTTCCTTATTCGCCCCCGCGTTCCTACTTTACACCATTGCGACACTTCACGACTAACTTCACAGAGGCAGAGTTACGTGCGAAGTTCTATAACACAAGTTAATGGCAACTAGCTTTCACCAGAAGTGGTAAGAAGGAGTTCGTTGTGTGAAGTTTGAGGGTGTAATCAAACATGTTTCTTTGATTTATAGGAATTTTCTTTTCAATATGTATATATTCAATATTAAAGCTTTCCGAGTGTACATCTGAAATGAAGGTTCTAAAGTCTGAAATGATCACTGCAATTGTTTAAGCAGCACATACACGGTGGAAAACTATAGGGACTATTGTAACAGTTTTAAGATGCTAAGGACGAGTTAGCTCAATTTATTATCCGGTATGTTTTGATAACCCTTCAGCTGTGGTAGTTTGTGAGTTGTGGGTGTTCGGGACAGCATATCTACTAAATATCCAATACAATATGCGTAATATCTGGTCTATTATAATGCGTTTTTCATAATGTAATTTGGTATGTATCTAGTTCTATAACGCAGGGTCCCAATTGTATTTGTAATATGGCTGAATTGACGCTATGAGATTATATCGTCTCTGTGTAGAATGTTGATTACTTGATTATGTCGATGCTTGATCGATGTCAGTCTGAGCAATTGCTTCACACGCACCTGTAATGTGTTGGATGGTGTCACATCCCAGTTATTATGAATTAGTAATTAAATAAAGTAGTATTTAGTGTGATTAGGAAAATATTAATCGAAACATCACTTAAAGTTAAATCGATTTCTTGTAGTATTGTTTGAGAAAATTAGAATCGTCACTTTAGCTTAATTTAGTCTCAGCTTAATTTTGTGCTAGTAAAAAGAATTATTCAAAGTCTAATAACTTTGTCGTTGATATAAAAGTCTACCACAATTGCATTATGATGTAAATAAATTTGCGGTCCAGTTTTATTTATATATATACGAACGCTTTTTTAACGGCGACCTTGGTTAAGGCATATAAATAATTAATGGAACCAATTTAATGACTTTAAAAACATCGTCCGTCCGTCAAAAATGCAAAACATTGGGAAAAAATAATACTTAAATGGTAGTGTTCTCCCATTGGACCTTATTATGTGGAAGAATTCCTTGTAAAATTAATTTTTAACTTGCAGTGGCATTCGATTCATTAAAAAAGGGCTGGTTATCAATTAATACTCGTGAGCCGGTACAAAATGAAATAGTTATGTTAATTGTTGCTCCTCGTGCATCCAGAAAAACAAAATGTCTCGCATCTCAATCGCAATAGCTCTTTTTTATGGCGTTGTAATGAACCAGATTCAAAATAATAATTTGTTTTGTTGAATTTTCCGTCACTATTTGGACTGTGATCAATAATTATAAAAATGGCGACACTTAAAACAGTCACGTTAGATATAAACCTATTTCTATAAAACAAGTTGATGAATCTATAATTGTTAGTAAAATCATGTATTTGAAATGTGTATATATTCTATACGTACTTAACAAATAAGAGCATACTTTGTTATTGGACACTTAGATTTGCAATTTTTGAAATTTGTTTTAACGTTGTTAAAAAGCACCACCGGGACTTTGCAACATTGGAAGTCGCCTAATGATATTTTAACACGTTTCTAAGCGGTAAATTTAATTTTTGTTTAAATATGATGGTTAAATACATTAAACGATAAAAAAAGACTCATTCCATACCATACACATCACGATACACTTATACAATAATACGATATATTCAGAAATATGCCAAAAAATATCCTTCTCATTTAACCAAAATTTACAATTTCAACAATCTAAAGAAATACAAAATCATGTCTATTACATTAAATATAAAATAAAATACCAAAAACTATACTCTTTCAAAAATCGGTACAGTAAAAGTTTGAAATTTTTTTTAAACTCACTCCAATTTTCCGTAATAATTATAATGTAAATAACAATAACTACTAAAAACCTCATCCTTATTCTCATTGCTAAAAACCCTAGTTGCAGCGTGTCTAACCCGCACTTGATCAATGTTTATTGGCATTTAACACGTTCTACTATCTGTTTTTCGTCTACAGCTTATACTGTGGCAGGAAGTGTTGGCGGTGTTCGATCTAATTGATGCAGAATTATAACTGGAAATGGCTTAACCGAAGTCGGAGCGATAGTCGAAAGAACGTCGTTAGTCTGACGTAGAACGTAGAAGACTTCAGGTCCAAACTCCTCGATGTCTAATAAGAAGACCGTGGGCGGGTTTATGATTCGGCAGACCAGTAATTACAAATCTGCTTATGATATAAACAGAAAATGTATTATGTAATTTTATTGGAGTGCGGCTCTCTGAGCTTATCGGATCGTGTATTTTATGACTACCTCTTATATACACAATTCGCGTTCTGTGTTCATCGACTGATGAGAGCTCATCGTTCCATTTTATAAAAAAAAACTGAGTAACTATATGAAAAACCTACACAGCGCTTAATGTTAACCTAATTCAGTTTACGAGCGAAAGTTATCTATGGATAAAATCCTAACTTATGAACACTCAAAGGTCAACGTGTTATGTATCACTATTTAGTTGAAGTATACTTTACCGAATAGAATACACCCTCATTACATACAAAGGAGGTTTTTCCCAAGCATCCGCCGCGCCCTCTCGCCGCGCTCGCCGTTATTTGTCCAAGGTGCGTGCGGCGGCGCCGGAAGAAGGGCTCGCAATCAGGGGCCATAAACGCGCCGCGGACCTGCAGCTTTTAGGTACAGGTGCTCCCGATACCTATATTTAAATATCATTAGACCTTACAGCTTCTACGGGATGATCAGTGTTCACACGGAGGTCGATGCTGAAGTAACTATTATGGTTACTGATGCGTATATTTATATATGTGTATATCATGACATGGCTAATATAAAAAAGATATGTATGTGTTCCGGGTAGAAGAGAAAATGTTTATCGTATTTCGTGTACCTAACTTGAATGCAATTGAAAGAAATTTATTATTTCGTAGACACGGTTGCGGTAATAAATTGAAAATATTAACGTATAAAATATAGTAAAACGGAGGCGTATACCTCTGGTACATGATAAATTCTGGATTTAATGAAAATCTGGTGATTAATTTACATAGTGGTGGCTATGAATTTCAAAAACCATTGAACAGTAAGCGATGAAAATCTCGAAAACGTCGTGAACTTCCTCATTAACGTTTTATCACTTCGTAGTCATTATTTTTTTATGATATATTAGAAATGTGACTTAAATTGTGTACATTAAAAGCTAATAAGTGAATATGACATTCGATCCTAAAGCTATCTTACTTGTATCTGAAGATAGCCTTGATGTTATCTTTACTGACTTTATAAAGGAAAACTATTTTTATTCTGAGTGCACTATTTAGGGAGTTATATATTTATTTTTCGTTTCATAAAAAAATTAATTCTGATATGGACAACACGTATATATATCAAAAAAATTAAAAAAATTGCACATAAACTTCTACAAATTCATTTCGATGATTACTTTACATTAATTCTTGTCTATATCATTATGGAACGTACGCATCCATGTGATTAAATGGAAAAAAAACTAAAAAAATAAACACCCTACGTCTACGGAATAGTAATTAGCGAAGAACACGAGTTTATCGACGGCACGCGCCGGCGCGGGCGGCGCGGGGGCGGCGCGGGGGAAAAAACTCGCAGCTGAATGTTCCCTTGTTTTGTACGAGCGAATGATTTTATGACCGCTTTTTAACCTGCAGACTAATTTACTTCGGAGACCCTAATGACTATTGTACACATATAGCGTCGGATTCGCACTAATAATTACGGCGCATTCAAATGTGCAGTAAAATGGTTCTATTTCATATTTTGATTAATTTGTGAGATTATCTGTTTATTTCCGCGCCCGCTTCTTCGTGCACGTGCAATCTATTTTTTTTTGTGGGCGTCTTTTAAAAATCAGCGAATTTTGCCTGAACTGGTTTTCATGAAGTAAAGTATACATATATTGTTCCAAGTTACGCTCGAATTGTTGCAACATCCGATGAAAATTTATTGTGGTAGAGCCATTCTGTGGTCAACTTGGTTGTAGCACGAAAATGGGTCGGCTCGATCGATGAAATATCGCAGTCTCATAGAATACAGATGTAAAACAACAACTTCCGCTGTTGAATTTCGTTCAGTTAATGAGAGTTCCGGTAGTCTACTCCTCCTCTACCATCCATTCCCCTATCCATCACACCCTTCTCCTTTCATAAGGTCAATCCTCCCTCCTCAGATATCCTATTTCTATCCAAGAGGTGGGCAACACTCTAATGATTCCTCTAAAGTTGTGACTATCCATGAGCGGCTTTTTCTTTTAGTATTTTCCTTGCAGGGAGAGGGGGATAAAAAACCTAATGAGCTGCCGTGCACCCGCGTGCGTAGGGTGTGTCCGAATTTCACGAACCAAAAAACCCCCGAAGCAACGTGTTGCATGGCTGTTGTCCGTAGTCCCAATAAATTGGGGCTTTGAGGACTTCGTCTATCGCGGCCGATCGGCATGGGATGTCGTTGGCGGGTGATTGTCCTATGGATGCCACAAGGTGGGCATCTCGGCATAGGCAATGACGTGGAGATTCCGCTAGGGGTGAATCTCCTAGCGGGGTTCCAGCAGCGCGGGGAGCGCATCGGTTGCGTGATCGCTTATGGTTGTAATATGGGGGTGTCTGTGCCAAGACCTTTGTCCTATTTTTATTGATATTTATTAACCTTTTGACCTCAGCGGTGAGCTCGTCGTGTGGTTCTAAGAGAACATTCCGTGGCCTTCGAATGAAATGATGTGCATGGGGTGCTTCATAAGATACGGCTAACTGTAATAATGGGTTCGGGTGATTTGCAGCTATGTTGAAGAATATTTTCGACATATCTTGCATGTTTTTGGAGATCGTAGGGAATCTTAGGTCCCTATGAAGGATGTCATTCTGGATGTACCAAAATATGCCGGAGGCTCTTCTGCAGAAGTTGTTTTGCAGAATCTAGAGTTGGTAGAGTGCGTTTGAGTCGGCGTGGGCGAAGACTGACGCTGCGTATGTCAACACGTGATAGGTATAATTGAGCATTTTTCCTGACACGCTTGATGTGATCTTGGAAGTGCAGATGTTTGTCAAACGTGATTCCTAAATATTTGTATTTGTGATGTCACGGAATAGGTGAGTAAAATATATGGAAAGTTGGGGAGTTGTACGGTACAACTTCTTTCTTTTTGACTTTACTATAGTTGAAGAAGATGTCTGCTGATTTTTCGGGGTTCAACTCGATTCACCAGGTTTGGAACCATCGCGTCAGCTCGTCTATGGCCTTCTGGAGGTGAGGAGTAATTTGACGAAAATTGCTACCGCGCAAGTAAAGGTGGTATCATCGGCGAAGAGCTCGAGTTGGACGCTAGTTTGCGAATGGGGAATGTCATTTGGGTATGCGGAGTACAGCAACGGGGTGAGTGTGGAGTCTTGAGGAACTTCGGCTCTAATTAGTCTTTTGGCAGATGTGCTATTCTCCTGCCGGAAGGAGAAGTGTCTGTTCGTTAGGTATTGATGGATGATGAAAACGAGACGATCTGGGACTTGTAATTGGTAGAGTTTGTAAATTAGGCCTGCATGCCATACTTTGTCGAACGCCTTTGCGATCTCGAAGAAGACCACTACGGTTTTACGTTTGCTTTTAAAGCCCTTCGAGATGTGTTCGACTAGTCGAAGGGCTTGTTGGGGGCAGGAGTGATTTAGTCTGAAACCGAACTGTTTGTTGATGATCAGGCCATTTTCTAATAAGTGATCACTGAATCATGTTTTGAGAACTTTCTCGAACAGTTTACCTAGACCACTCAGGAGGCTCATCGGCCTATAGCTAGTAGGGAGATCGCGAGGTTTCCCCGGTTTCGGGATGCTAATAATGACAGCTTTTTTCCATGCCTCGAGAAAGTGACAATTTTTAATGCAAGCGTTGAAATTTGCGACCAGTAGCACCAGTAGTGGCGCAGAAAAGCATTTAATTGCTTTATTGTTTACCCCGTCGAGACCTGGTGCCTTTCTGGGTTTTAACTCTTTCATGAGTTTTTGGACCTCGTCTGCAAAAATAAACGTATATTCGTCTATGGCAGATAACAAGGACCTACGGAGGACTTCGTTTTCGACACGGTTTACGTGTTCGAGATTGGGGGGGGGGGCAAGGATTCAGCGAACATTGGAGTTCGATACTGTCAGCGATATACTCACCTTTTACGTGGTTTTCGAACGCTAGATTGTTATCCGGTTTTTTAAGGGCAGGCATGGCCACGTACACGTCGGATTTGAGCGCTTTGGCTACAGCTCAGTAGGCTTTGTGGTTGGAAATGATTTCTTCCATAAGGGTGCTCAAGTTATCGTTTTTGACCTTTCTTACGCGAGCCTTAACTTCGCGTTGGAGGGCTCGCGCTTAAGACCTATACTCGGGTGTAGGGTATGCGCTCGTACGGCACAGGGCTGCGTATTTAGCTTTTATCAGTTCGCGAACGTCCGCGGGCAGGCCCCGGCGATCTAAGTTCGCAAGAACCTTTCTTTGGCATCGCTTGATCACTGGTCTGATGTGAATAACGTTGAGATTAGGGGTGTCGACTTCCTCAAGCGCGGTCAACACGCGCTTCAAGTCTATGATAGTTTTCGCTTCGATAGGCTGTTCTTTACCAGTGAAGGAACCTAGTTTGAGCAGTACGGGTAGGTGGTCTGAACCAAAGCAGTGAGATCTCCCGATTGAGACATTTGGTACCACGTGCCAGATTTAGTACCACGCCTTTTAATACCGCGAGATCGAGTATTTCTGGTCTATGACGTAAGTTGGCTGAGAGATGTGTTGGGGTAAGAGGCGCGATAATGGCGAGCTCGTGATCTTCGGCGATGGCAGTGAGCGTTCGTCCACTGGTGTTCGTGGTGTTACATAGTCAGTATGTTTTTTTGCTATTTAAGTCGCCAAAGAGGATGACGGCATCCCCTAGAGCGAGCAGGGTTTCTATGTTGTTCCGGAGCAACCGTTTTTTGGGCGGCAGATAGTCTGAGAGTACGATCAGAGTGCCGTGCCCAGTCATAGCCAAATTTGCATGCCAATGCTTCTAAATTTATTAGTGGTGGGATATCTATCGGATAGCAATATAGTTTCCTTTTGTAGTATACGGCAGTACCACCTCTTGGAGCACCCAGTCTGTCATTCCGTAATCGTATGTAATTAACTAGTTTACAGGCTCTCGGCCTGTTTGGCTTTAGGAATGTTTCGTGTACGAGGATTACGTCCGCTGAGTACTCCGTCGCACATTTTCCTAACTCTAATATGTTATTTTCGAGACCGCGCGTGTTAAATGAAATTAGTGAGATAGCTTTCGATTTATGGCGTCCAACCGAAATTACGGCAGAGCACCCGGGTGCGTTTTCCATTATATTTTTTTAAACCTGTTAAGCAGATCTTAATGGCGTAGGATGACCATTAGGCGGTCTTCCCCGCACCTAGCTTGTCGTATATTTGGCAACAGAAACATTGCCCTGGGCCGCTTTTAGGTACGGGGCTTCTACAGTGATACCGCTGAGGCCGCATACTTTGGGAGGATATTTAAAGATGTCTTTGGCAGTATCTGATTTGTGCAGTACTACCAGAACGAGGCCGAGCTCTGTGCTGTCTCGGCGGTGCATCCTTTGTACCGCAAAGACGGAGTAGTTTTGATTTTCTAAGTCCGACTTAATACAGTCCGTCGGGTTTTCTAGCGGTATGTTTCTCAGTACTGCCTTGATTTTGCGCCCTTCTTCGAGCGCGTAAGTGTGGAAGGGGAAGTTGCACTTTATTAGGAGGCTAATGAGGCTCCTGAAGTCCAATATAAAGTCGACTGATATCTTTATATCGTGCAGCGTATTGTGCGCACTAGTATAATTGATGTGCAGTCTATTGTATTCAGCAGAGACTGCATTCCATTTCCCTTTATCACGGAGATAGATAGGTGATGGGGATTTGGTCTTTGGGGAGGTCGTCGTTTTGGCACCGGAAATTTTTGCGGAATCAGTTCCACTGATCGCCTGTTTAGCGGCGGTGACCGAAACGTGGGCTACGGGGTGACGGAGGTGTCGGGGAATGCAGGTGAGTCGGTGAAAGTAGTCGGCGTGGTCGGCTGGATGTCTATGTCCATACTTGGACTATTATTATCGGCGAGACGCAGTTGTCGTCTCCGCAGGGATCTCTTTTTGTTGACGACGGTAGCATGAGCGGCGATAACCACCTGTTTTTTATGGCTCAGCTCACATACTCATTTGTTAGTAGATTTGGTACAAAAAAAAAAATCAATAGTTTTGATTTTGATAGTGTAACAAAGTACATCAATAGGTTTATTGATGTATTTTGTAACAGTCCTTGCATCAATCGTAATCAGTTGTCAGCAATTTCTTTTAAACGTTATTTTCTACAGTTTTGTTATACTACCTACGAAACCGCATTTTGTTCGTCTTCATTCACATTTGTCGTGGGAAAATGACAACTGTTCACCGAAAAAGTTGCTTATATTGATTACTGACAAAACATATTTAAATACGTATTATAACAGGTATACTGATCATCCGTAGTTTATGTAACGAGGAGCATTTTGTAACACATAAGGAACAATGTAATTACCTTAAAATTCTTTTAAATGTAGCTAAGTAAAGTTATTTTTTATTTATCCTTTTGTTCTTTGAAATATATCTATATAGACAATCTCGAAAAACAGCAGTAAACATTTATATCGGAATCTTTAGGGCTGTTTTCAAGTTAGCCAAGTATGAGAATTGCTCACTTAAAGTGACATGATGTATATAGATGGTTTCTTTGTTTTTCAATTACACGTGTCTATTAGACATTTACTAGATGTTATGCAGTTAATTTTAATTCAGTATCTATGACATTCAATAATTCTACATCCCTACTTTTAATCTTTATTGACCTGACACCGAGTTGCAGTCTGCAATTTCCTTCTTATAAAATGTGCAAAATTATTAGAATATCTTATAATAGAATAAGAAACTTCTAGCATACGTTTGAAGTATATATAGCATGTTTATTTTGATAATAACCCAATAACAATTTCAATGGCTTAAATCAGGTCTAACATCGAGTACGATTATTTACGTTCTGCTTTCGTTTAAAATATTTCGAACTTTGTAAATACATTGTATATTACAGAAATTTATGAAAAAAAAAATGCTACTTTGTCGTTCAATTTTTTTCGTTTGCATGTCAAGACCTCACAGACGTCTCTCAAATTCCGTTACGACACGCCGTAATTAGCATACTTTTAGTGAATTAAACAAAAAAATGTATGCCATCGACGATGTGCTCGGCTTAATATTCAATACATTTACCACCGAATCATAATTAGGGCCGTCCGCCCGCCGAATGCATCGAGCGGCCGTTTTCTCCGTATATATTATAATATTAATGCGCGTGCGCCGGCACCTGCTCCCGCGTCATTACGGCGGGCGCTCGCCTCCTACACTGGTTTATCCTTGGGTCATGTGGCATTTCTAACGCCTTATAATTTCGTAGTTATCTGCGTTTGCGCATGTATGTCGTGTACATAAGAAAAAAATGGTCCAAACCCCAGTAAATACAACTTCAGTCGTACTTAGAGGCTATAAAAATGTTGTACACGAAGCTACATATGGTGTATGGAAGCTCTTTGTGATTAAAACTTTTAGTTTAGGTCTAATAGGTTTTTAGATTCAATGTCTGAGTGGTGATTATCAAGCCATGTGGAGATTGTCATATAAAACAATTTTCAAATGTGGAGTTTCTATATGTAAAATGATGAGACATGTCTAACGACGGTTAAAATCTTTATTCTCACTTATCTATGGAAATTTAAAATAGTTTCTGTTTTGAGATCATGAATTTTGAATAGGTACGATAATACTTGTTTTATTTAAAATGTGGAGCTTAAAGCTTCTCAATATGGAATAAAAGAACTGCTGGAGGACAGCAATGGGGCGACTATTAGTCATGTTTTTATTAAAATAAGGTCTTATTCAAATTATTGATGGATTAAATTTGAAGTTTGATAGTCAGCGTTGTGTGTTAGGAACTTGACAGGGTGTACCTATAGCATGTCACACGAATGCCGTTTGATAATTGTGGCAGCTTGGATAATGAGAATGCTGAATGAGTGTTTTCGTTTGACATTTATCATTTCGTGTGAAACTAAAAATGTCAAATGAGAACACTTATTCAGTATTTATTATTGAATTTATTCTATGAAATTTATAATCCATTAAAAAAATCTCACGTGACAACTTCCACATGGCCCGAGAATAGCATCCCTGATCATGCAACTGAAGTGTCTCATATATCTGCTAGCCGGCGTAGGCGTAGAATGTGTTCCTTCATCTTTAATTTGAACAATTCTCAATACCAATCTCGTTCATGCTTTCAATTCTGGTTCCGATATTGTTTCTGATTTAGATCAAGGTCGTGCTCTTGATTCTAGTCCCGGTTACAGACTCGGTTTCAACTCCGGTCTCATTCTCAATTTTGCCCCCAATCGCACCTCTCGATTCGGTTCTCTGTACCGCTTTCAATTCCCATACCGCTAATGGTCACGGTTTCCAATCGTACGAAACCGAGGTAAATTTTAGTATCAAAATTAAAAATATGAACTATATTTTTTGGGGATAGCGTAGTTTTTTATTATCGAAAGAATTCTTAAAATCAATGAAGTAATTTCATTCAATACTATAAATATGTGGACGAAGTGAAGGATAAATGTTAAATTAGATTGAAAAAAAAAACAAACGAGCCTTACAGCAGTTGCATATTATGCTGTGTAACATCTGACACCTCACCTCGGGAATAAGGAACAATAACATTATATCCCGGAAAAAATGATTTAGATATCATTTGAAATGATTTTTCATAATGAAGGATAATGCTTTTTAATGAAAATTGTATTTAATTTAATCAACACTAGGAGTAACACAATTTCTTACTGAAGATTTTGCTTCTGAAAATCTGCCCCAAATTTTTATTCAATTTGTGACAAAGCGTAGACATTATATGATAACTAAAATATGAGACATAAACTTGTGATTTCAAAGTATTAAAAAAAACGTTGAAAAACTGCATTAATAACGGTGCCACTGTTAGTTGTCGAAAAATTTCGATCTGTGTTCATTTCGAGCTTGAGTTTATCATTCAAAAAAGCTATGAGCGGCTCAGCTTCTGATGAACTGAAGTTTACGTTAAATTCATCTCTTAAAATCATGGAAGATGAATAATAGTTTTTTATTTAATAAAAGCGGAACTACCTTCGATAGATGGTAAAAGTACGATATACAGAAAATCTATTATTTTTCTGATTATGAATTTGAACAATTAACATTTGGTATTAAAAAATAATTATTTTAGTAATTTTTTTTGTGATTGCATTAAAACAAGAAGTGATATTCTGAAACTTGATTAAAACAACTCTTGTAAAACTTTTTGAATAGTCGGTTGTTGTTTTCATTTTTATATTGACAAAATGAACTTAATTTGGTATTATTTTTTTATTTTCTTATGAGAGTCATAAGATTTGAAAAGGCCGTATTTTCACCGTACGATTTCGAATACTCGATCGTACATCGTACAAGAGGCAAAAAGATCGTATATGTACGATTTGAATCAAATGGCTAGCATCGCTGGTTGACAGTGCCGATCTGTCACAACATCGTTTGGTACCGGATCTGACTACCAACAGCTCTGCGCGCGCTCATTGGTTAAATCAAATAACGCGCGCTTCCTCGGCTTTCTGCTTCTCACAACCGTCCCTTTCCACGAAATCACTCACACAGATTGCGGGAGATTGTAGGAGATGAGAGACGTTACACATTAAAAACCTTCTCTCTTAAATGTACCGAATTTAGCAATAATCAGTCAAATGGTGTTAAAATTTAGCCATCCCATACGCACAAAAATCTACTTTTATATATATGCAGATAAAGTCCGACATAAATGCGATAGTATTTGTAAAGAAAAGGTCGAGCTCAAAAGGATGCACCTAAGAGGTTCATTTTTAACGAACACTTACCTATATTCTCTTGGATTTTCTTAAAATAGAATTCCTTCCCAACAACCTCGTCTTTTTTCCTCTGTTGACTGCCATCTTTCACACTTTTTTCTCAAGTTCGATCGATGACAAAAAAATATTAAAATTGAACATTCACATGGTTTAAAAGAACGTTGTACACCATACGTACAGAGAAAGTCGGTAGGTGGACATGAGAGAAAGGGCATGTAATGATCGGAAATAGTTTCAATATATAAAAAATGTATACACACTATGTTTAATGTTAAAATGCTAATATAATCACATATCGCTTGTGCGGTAAAGATAATATGAAAAATCAAATTGTGCGGTGCCGCGTGTGTGATCACAGGATCGTGTCACAGGACGCGACAAGGGGTAAGTCTTCTACTTCCTAATTATTCCCTTTTCCTATGGTATTTAGTTCAACAATGTACATATGCAAAGTTCGGAGGCAGACCGGCATAATTTTTAAATTTTAATGAAACTGCGATATATTAATTTGGGATTTTGTGTTGGACAAGAACTCGAAATTCACATTTAGTCCATTCGAGCACGGATACCTTTGAATTTTGTATATTTATTTATTTTATTGCATAATATTTTTTTCTATCAACATTTTAACATTTTTCGTATATACTCACTAGCGGAAATAACTGCCCGTATACAGTTATTTTTGCATTTTTACACAAGTTAGCATATTTACATAAACAATATGTCTTATGTACGTAAAATTTCCTAAAATCCAACACCTTTAAGTATTTTATTTGTGTAAAATATTACAATATTTTTATCATAATAAAATGCCATAATAAAGAGCCATCTATCCATATTTATAGGCGCGTTTTACATTCATATTGCACGTTGCTTACAAATTTCGAAATGAAAATTATTGCTACAGTTCAGTGGTTGCCATATATAATGTATGTCAATGTTTAAGGGTTTAAATATTTTCAAGAAAAACACTTTTTATTATATAAGTTATTAATATAAGACACTTCTCTTTTTCTCTTGCCTTTTGTGAGTAATTATATTATCTGTTTATTATAGCACACCGAGAATGTTAACTGTGTCTTTAATACGTTACATTATAATTTATCAACATCTAAGATAAATTTAACGATATTTCTAAGGTAGCATCCCTCAACGAAGAGGGCGTTCAGAATATTAACATAAAATATGTCGATTTAGAAAATGTTTATAATGATTTCGTGGAAAAACACATTGAGGATCTTTATCTACACCAGAGGAGTTTGATTCCGAAAGCCATCAAAAGGAATATGATTTCTATATCAACCTTTATTACGATATCAAGCGGAGAATTGCAGAAATGGTTCCTGATCAATTTGATGTTTCTAAGTATTTAGAATACATAGAACCTAAACAAAATAAAAAGGTTTTTTGATAACCTTTTGATATTGCAACTTCCTCCCTTTTTCTGGCAGAACAGAGGAAAATTTTTCATTTATTGATATATTTAAATCTATTATGGGCAATGACAATTCATTGTCAGATACGAAAAAATTAAATTATGTCATTGGTTGTTTATCCGGGAAACCGAAAAATGTTGATTCATCATTTGTTAATAACCGGAGAAAATTATTTGGTTGCATTAGATTTATTACAACGACGTTATGGTAATAAAAGGTTATTTACAGATAAATTACTGTACAATTTGTTGTCTGTCACGTCTGTTGATAAAACGGTGGGCTCCTTAAAAAACGTTTTAAACATCTCATTAAAAAGTATTAAGGCCTTAGAAAAATTAAAATTTCCCCTATGTCAGTGGTCAATTTGTTATTGTATTTTAGTTTATAAAAAAATAGACAAAAATATGAGTAAGGAATTTGAAAAACATATGAAAGTCAAAGAATTATGTACGTTTGTTGATTTCATTAGATTTTTAGAAAATGAGTTAAGAATATGGGAATCTATATTCAGCAGAAAAGGGAACAAGCGATAAATTCGTACCATTCGGATCCAAGCAGCATAGTTATCAATCTACTACAATAAATTCTGTTGAACAATGTAATTATTGTCATTTAAAAAATCGTCACATAAGTAAATGTCATTGAAACCGCGCAGGCGGAAACAAAATATTCTTAACAATAGATTTTGTTTTGGATGTTTAAATGGTCACAATATTTATGCGTATTTTATTTCTACAAACTCCTAAAATCGTTTGGAATAGATGTGCTTTCTCGAAACATCCATACCTTGTTGCATTTTAACGCGGGACCAGACGTCGATGTTCATATACCAGAAATGACAAACATTCTTTAAATAAAATCAAATCAAAATGTACCACAGCCTGCTAACGGATTGCATTCTATATATTCTGATCCATATAAACGCACTGTGCTCTTGCAAACGGCGATGGTGCACACGATGGATCCTTGCGGCCAGTTTCGTAACGTTCGAGCACTTCTAGATACCGGAGTCGGGGCACCTTTACATCGGAGTCGTGTGCGCAGGGGTTGGGTTTACATCGTACGTGGTATAGTGATTCGATTACAGTTCTTAGCGGTACCTATCAATAATTTTAGGGTAAAATTAGTAGTGCTAACTATTCGGCCTTGTAATGTTGATCTGCCGATTCTAGGTACGACTGATATCGTTTTAATGAAGATTACAGACAATCTCCCAAATTATTCTCTCTCTCGGAAGCTCAAAAATGAATTTCGCGGTTTAAATTTGGCTAATAAACGATCTTATGAAAGTCGCAGTGTTGATTTGTTAACCATTTATGTGAAATAATCTGTGGTGGTATCATTCGTTTTTCTTCTGATTTACCCTGTGCTATCAATATTATTTTCGGTCATGTTTTAATGGGATCAGTGGTTTGTCCGGTTGGAAATCCGGAACACATATATATTCATGTTTTACTCAAAGTTTCGTCAGTCACGTGTCAATAGATAAAATGTTAACAAGATTCTGGAAAATCGAAAAGATCCCTAAAATTATTACAGTCCCCAAAAATGTCGAATGCGAATCGACACCTCGAGACACACATTATCTAGACGCAACAGGTAGGTATATGATGCGGCTACCACTACGATCGGATCGGCCACAGCTCGGTGAATCTAAGCAACTGGCCTTAAAGCGGTTTTACTCTTTAGAAAAGTGTCTACGAGAAAAATACATATCAATTATGAGAGAGTACATAAATTTAAAGATTTAAGCGATTCGAGTGTTGAATCAATTATCGAATGATGAAAAAGCGAAACATCCCGCGGCGGCGCGTTTGCTTCGCTCTTCGGTTTACATGAACGACATTTTAGGTGGGGCGCACACCGAGCCCGAAGCTAAACAGCTAATGCTCGACTTAACAAAATTATTATCTTCAGCGAACTTTGAGCTTCGAAAATGGATTGCAAACAATGCTGAACTGTTGTCTGACATCCGTCGCGATCCCTTGGAGATACCGCATGTGTTCGATAATGCAGATGGAATTAGTTATATAAAAATATAGTGTGTTGATCTGACAGTACTATAGTTTTATCTCGGTTACGAACATAATCTCACTTCTTACAGACCTTTGAAGGAAATCGTGTCTCTAGTATAATTAATTGCGGTTTCAAAATAAAATGGGGACATTTGCCTTCACAAATGAACCCAACTGATACAGTCAGCCGTAAATGTAATGGAATTATTAACGCACCCTCTCTGGTGGGGACCGAAGTGACTTCAAAATAATGAGAAATTCTGACCTCAAAATGGAACATGATTTACTTTGGCTGCGTAAAAAGTCGACAGTTACACATGTGTGTGCTCATGAACTGAGATTTGATTTAATTGAAAGGTTCAGCTTTTTATCAAAATTAATATCAGTTGTAGATTACTGTTTTAGATTTTATAATAATCTAAAAAATAAATGTAATAGAATTAACCTTAAATACATATCTGTATTGGAACGAGGACTAGCTTTAAATTGTTTAACATGATTGGTTCAAAGAGAACATTTTCAAACTAATTTAAAATTACTAAAAAATAATAAACAATGCTCCAAATCATTGCGCAGACTTGTGCCCTTTGTTGACAAAGATGGTATCCTACGAGTATGAGGCAGATATTGAGCACTCGACTTTTTCATTTAATAGAAAACATCCTCGTTTGTTTCCAAAATCTCAACATTTTACATATTTAATTATTGGTTATTTTCACAAGGGGCATTGTCACATCGGTCCTACTTACAAGCTACTATACAACAACAATTTTGGATTTTGGTAGCACGTCAGGTAATTAGGCATAGATTATTTAAATGTATATTTTACTTTAGAACTCGTGTAAAACCTGCGGTACCACTTATGTGCGATTTGCCGGCAGATCGTGTAACGGCTAGTGGAGTATTCAATACGGTTCAGACAGATTTTGCTGGTCCATTTTTTGTAAAGGCATCTAAATTACGGAACGTTAAACTGTTAAAAGCTTACCTGTGTGTTTTTGTTTGCTCTGCATGCAAAGTTGTAGACCTAGAAGTAATCGGAGATTTAAGTACTGAAGGATTTTTAGTGGCACTTACTCAATTTACGCGCAGGCACGGATTGCCCAGTACTATTCAATCCGATTGCGGATCTAATTATATAGGGTCAAACAAACATCTAAACGATGTACAAAAAATTCTGTCGGATTCAAATGTTCATAATTCATTGTGTAATTAAAACTTCTCAACGAGGAATAAAGCGGTGCTTTTATCCTCCAATAGTACCTCATTTTGGCGGGCTATTTGAAGGTGCTACAAAATCAGCAATGTCTTTGCTTTCGCGTATCATAGGGGAACAAAAGTTGACACACGAAAAGCTTTCAACTCTATTTGCTCGTATTGAGGCCGTGTTGAACTCGCATCCATTGTGTCCTTTCTACCACGATTTAAACGAGTTTGAAGTTTTAACACCAGTTCGTCTATTAATAGGAAAATCTTTATTGACCGTCCCGGAATACGATTGGGATGAAACTTGCATATCTTGCTTGAGTAGGCTTCAGGTTGTTCAGGCAATATCACAACATTTCAGGCGCAAATGGAATAATTTACGCCTTTACCAACTTTAAATATCCAATAAATAGTTTTCCGACGCAAACCCTCCTGAAGTGGGAGACTTAGTACTGATTTAGGAAGATAATCTACCTTCTCTTAAGTGGAGACGCGGACGTATTGAAGAGATACTACCGATAAAGGGATAGTGTTGTTCCAGTGGTTGTTTTAAGAACACAGAGAGAAAGATCACGCGACCTTTTGTTAAAATTTGTCGTTTGCCAATAGACACGTACTTTTATATTTTTTAATCGTTGATATATATTATTTATATCATTTTATTTAAATGTTAAGTTTCGATTTAATTTAACATTATATTTACGTTGCGGTACATAAAGGAATAAATATTAAACATACCTCCCCCGCCTTTCTCGGGCGGGGGCATGTTTAATATTGCATACGTACAGTTTAATACACATAAACATTTATATGCATATATATTATTATCAATTATATAGTATATATGTTCTTTGCCTATTTTTTTTTTCTTGTTAGTCTCGCTTTTCTGCAACTACCGACAAGACATTAAAGTAACTTGCAACGTTTGCGACGTGTAAAACGCTTATGCGGTAAAGATAATATAAAAATTGTGCGGTGCTGCGTGTGTGATCCCAGGATCTTGTCACAGAACGCGACAAGGGGTAAGCCTTTTACTTCCTAGTTATTCCCTTTTTCTATGATATTTATTTCAACAATATACATATGCAAAGTTCAGAGGCAGATCGGCATAATTTTTATATTTCGCGGAAACTGCGATACACTAATTTGAGATTTTGTGTTGGGCAAGAACTCGAAATTAACACAGTCATCTGGTCGTTTGTAGGTGTTCAAGCATATGAATGTGAAATGGAGACCATAATAAGTTGTATTTATTTATTGAAATAAAAAAAAATCTGCCTATGATCCATATGTTTTTATACACCATGTTTATAATTGGGATACAACGCATTTATAAATTACTTCTCGTTGATCGTTAATCGGATGGGAGCACATGTAACTCTGGCGCCGTTGTTGTATGCGAGCCTCGTCGTGACAGCGCCATCTATTGACTGTTCTTTGAGATGCGTATGATGAGGACCGCGCACACACATATTTGTTCGGGGTCGTTTTAAAGTGGAATCACGTATCACTCGTATATATGGTACGAAGTGGTATTCATGCCAAACTTAGCGCTACGTAACATGTTTCGAAAAAAAACAGTCACTACTCGGTCATAAGGTAAGCTTATACATATATAAGCTTGAAGAGGAAGGTGATCCTAATACAAAAATTATATAAAAAAAAAGATATAGTAAGTCATGGAAGTAGGTCAATTTTCTTTAAAAATCAAAATTTATTTATAGTAAAAGGACTAAGTACATTTGTATTTATCGTAACATTATAACAATTATTTAACATAAAGTGAATTCATCAATTTTAGACCTGTATCGAATTCATGCCAAAATCAAACACCCTGCTCCGAAATGTAGTGTCGTATGTGTCGAATTAAAACAAAGGGAATAGGGTAAAAATCTTCTCCACAAAAATGCCAATTTTCGTGGCGATCGGTTAAACGGTATGGAACTTCATATGCTGCAGCTCTATGTAGTGGGGAGTTAAAATAAAGCGGATAGCACGAAAAGTTTCTCCATGGAAATATATATATGTATATACGTGCCAATTCTCATGGTGTTCAATATATATATATATATGTACATACGTGCCAATTTCATGGTGTTCAATATATATATATATATGTACATACGTGCCAATTCTCATGGTGTTCAATATATATATATATATGTACATACGTGCCAATTCTCATGGTGTTCAATATATATATATATATGTACATACGTGCCAATTCTCATGGTGTTCAATATATATATATATGTACATACGTGCCAATTCTCATGGTGTTCACTCGAACGGTATTGGAGTTAATGATAAGATATACATATTCACAAAAACCTTCAGTTATACACACACACACAGAAACACACGCACGCACGCAAGAACGCACGCTTGCACACACACACACGCACGCACGAACGCACGCTTGCACACACACATTCAGATTATAATAAGACAAATACATTTACGTTTTCTGTAACAAACAAGTTCATTGGGTACGTCATATGATCATTGGGGTAGTTGTTTACTAACTCATTTACTGTCTAGTGCAGTAGAAAATAAACTGTGACAGACAAACGGACAGATACGTGCTGCAAGAGCGATTGTATAAAGGTTCCGCGTTTCACCTTTAAACGAAACTTTGAAAAATATTGATAACTTTAACGATATGATTTTTCGTGAGCATTTTCCGTAACGACAGTACAAGATTTCATTAAAAGTAACTCTTGAAAATAGATCATAAATTTGACATTACCAGTTTAAAGGAAGTTTGCAAGCATCAAACTTATGGCAAACGTAAAGCAGACAGAGCGGGGACAATGCGCGATCATCTACTTCACGGAACGAATAAATTAAGACCGTGCTCGCGTTTCGCACTCGCATTAGACTTATTAAAATTCGCTCAGACACGTAATGACTCCTCGGGGGCCGTCTAAAATTCGCCCGCCGTCCGGCCAAAGCCGTGCAATAACCCGTGAAAGCGAATTTCTATTGAAAAGCGATGCGCAGCGCCGAGGCGCGTCCGCGGACTGGCGGGCGAGGATTTGAATGCAATCCTGGAGGTGAGTTGTCTGTCGAAGCAGAAACTGCGATAGCGGACGAACGGAGTGGACGGATTCGAATCTCTTTTTTCTTTCGTGATTCATAGCCACGTCCACTCACAGAAAATACCAATTTGTTTATTTTTTATCGAGTCTAGGATCACCGAGCTTATTTATATGGTTTAATGTTTCAATTTCAAAAGTTCAAAACTATCCAATGAAGGCGTGTTATTTCCATGTGAATATATATATACGACCAGACGCGAAACAACCCGGTGGTGCAACTATAGGAATAACTGTTTTTTTTTCTTTATAATATATAAATTTGAAAATTCTTAGTGGCGTGTGTATGCATCTGATGCAAAAACTGTTTTTTTATGGGATTTTTAAGGGGCTAATGAGTATGCGGGCCACAAGGAAGTAGATGATCACCGCTGCCCATGGATGCTGGCAACCTAGAGAAGTCATTAATGCGTTGCCGGCCTTTCAAAAAGGAGTATGCTTTTTTATTGAAGGCTCTCTTGTTGTAGTCCACAGTGAAACCGTCGATGGTAAGTCGTACCAAAGCTTTACCTCACATAGCAGAAAAATTATATATAATATTTTTAATTTCTACATTATTTCTGGATTGGAACAAACAACATTTTAGCTTTGTTTTTTCTAAGTACTTTTCGAAATTAATTAAACTAAATGAAAAATAAATCGAATTGAAATTAATTAAAAAGCCATCCCATTGTTCAGTTTATTCATGAATTTCAGTTCGTGTTCAGCAAACAATTTATATGATATGAAATTTCGCACTATGCAAGTTAATTTGTGTGTCTTCTACTGTGTTTTTTGAAAAATTCATAAATTTTTCAGTTTTTAAATCTTTAGCAAAAAAACAGAAACCGGCTCCAGTCAAAAACTCAATTCAATAGTTCTACCAAAGTGATGATTTTGACAATTTACATTGAATTTGAAGAAATCGTTTTTATAGCAATATAAAATAGTTGTCCTGGAGACCTTAGGTTTGATTTTCTTCAGTTTGTTCCATACATATCACTATTTTTGCATGATTTCATAGTAAAGAGTGCGTTTAAATAGCTTTTTTATTGCTCATGTGTACTTGTATTGATGTTTCTTTATTCTACCATAAATTCTTAACGCTTGAACCAATTTAAGTGTTTGTCATATCGTTAAAATCATTATTATTTCAGACGACAAAGCTTAGGTGTGGCTAATATGCCAAAGCAATCAATAATAGATTTAAAAACAACTGTTAATCTTACGTTTAAACCAAAATAACAGAAAAAAGACACTGATATTTCACGGAGCTTTCAATATCAAAATCGACTTTCCTATTTGATATGTCCAAAAATGTTTTGCTCACACCTGCACTCGTAATCCGTTCAATATATTTCTAACTTTTTGACATCAAATACGTTCCGTTCGTCGTAATCCAAGATTCAGCTTGGGGTTTTGAACGGAAAATAAATCGATGAAAACTCCACTCACGTATATGTATCGCAACAGAAGATTGAGAAAGTCGCTCATCGGTAAGCTCATAAGTCGCATAGATTGAAGGGGGTCGGCGCGATCCGTTACTCGCGGCCGAGCGCACCGCGACGGCGGCCGGGCGGGGGCGCTCTGAGACAAATCGGACAGTTTACGCGGGACGGACTTATGTTGTGAACACGCGATTGCCTTTTACTAGTGTCGTTATTTTTTTTTTATTTCGTAACGTTTGATAGTCTTGAGCGCTATGGATTTTTATGCCTTCGCAATTTATAGATTTGTTTTAGAGTGGACGCTTACAGGATCTATACGTTTGATGAATTTCTTGGTGTAGCCATGTAGATCGATTATATCAAGCTCTGAGTTTTCCGATTTGATCACCGTGCTAGCTGGTATGCTTATTTACTATTTCGTGTAGCATATCCTGGATGGAGATATACCAGGTATGGTCGTGCTTGGTGGAAGTAGCAGTATTTGTATAGTATTTGCACAACTCATGAGTCGATGCCATCTTATCCCATCCTACAATACAACTCCGTCTCGCTCATGATTTTTACAGCTGTATTAGGAAGTCTTTTTGGTAATGCGGAATGGGAAAACATGAATCCAACAAAAAAATTATCTCGTGTCCAAATGCGCTGAGCTAGAAATTATGTTGGAGGACTATATTTATTTGGTCCAAATAATGTAATTTAAAGACCAGATGACAAAGAAATTTCAAACAAAATTTCGTTCAATCTATGACTTGCGGCTGTGCGATATGGACGCTCACAAAATTGCATAAATAAAAACTATAGTAACCTCTTTACAAGCAACGGAAAAAGCATTCTCGGTCTCAGGAAATGTGACAGCATCATAAGCGAAGACGTACGAGAAAGCATTCAAGTTGCAGATATTTTGAGAAATAGAAACTCATTGAGAAATTGCGATAGACAACACTTCATATAGGAATATGATATAAATAACACAGCGGGGCGGTATTGGAGGGTTAGCAATATCTGTTAACTTGTTTATAGGCAAGTTAAGAGACTGCATAAGTAATGCTTGTTAGTGATAATTACATTAAATTTATAAATGACTAGCTTTTTGCCACGGTTCCGTCCGCGCGGACATAAAAGGCGTTCTTTCATTTCTTCTGTCGACCGATCGCACTGTCAACCCCGAACTCGATCTGGTCTCGCTCTGGATTCCGATTCCGGTCTCGCTATATATACTCGTTCTATGTTCTACGTTCACGTAAGCAAACCCGCGAGCAAAATCTAGTATCCTTATAAATTATACTTTATGCCTTATTCTGATGTAAAAAGCCATAGCATTGTGGAGTTTCAAAAGACCCGGCCAAGTAGTGTTTGCCTGAAAACGTGATAAATATTTATCCATAGATCTTTACAAATTTCTATGATATTAGTAAGATATAGTAAAGTATATTTAAAACATAATATTTTTATTATGTTCTCAGCAATAAAGATTATTTTATTCATTTCTAATGTCCCATAACAGGGGACTAGGTATTTCTTTTTTTCATTAAAAAGAATGCAATTTTCTTTCTTCCACTTTTCATTAAAAAATGTATCAATGAGGTACTATGCATGTTGTTTCAATACGCATTGGGAACTTCACATGCGTTGAAGATCCCTACAATCTCAATGACTCGTGTGTCATTATGTTTTTTCTCTTAACCTTAAAATTTATTTAAAACTTATATTTTAAGTGAACTTAAAGTTTATTTTCTTTACATTACTTAAAGTTCACATAAGTCGACTTAAAATTTACATTTTGACGTGCTCGTAAGTTATGGATATACCCTCAATGTCGCAGGCCGTGGGATGAAACTTGTATTTCGTACCGCAGACAAGGGTGTCACACATTGTAATGTCATGCTATAGTTTAATACTCACAATTTTGGTACAAATCCACAAATCGTGTCAATTTTGGATAATTTTAATTACCTTATGGATACAAATATAAATGATAGAACAAAATATCCATAAAATAATGCGCGCATGATGAACAAGAATGATATGATTAGGGATCCTACTGTAAAATTTTGTACATCAAAGAACGTTTGGAGCAGCGAAGTGTTTGATGGATTGCAATCAACTCGATACAAAAACGTTTTAATAATGGGAATAGATAAAATCAATAGATTCAAGTTAATCCATCTTGGAAAGAAATGATAAAAAAGGCACTAATTAATCGATCTTGATAAATTATAGGTCAGCGCATCAGAGTTCTAGAAAACCAAAAAAAAGTGACTATGATAACTAAATGTAAATGTCACAAATTTAAATAGTTATTTTTCTGTTTTATCTACCCCGTAAACGCGTTTCGTTCTCTCCTTTGCGATGCTGTTAAGTGTTTTTTAAACATAGCTTATACTTACAACGTGGTCCGGTGTTGTCCCGTCAAGTCGACCTGTCCACATACCACGCGGAGCGCGGGCGAGGCGCGCGCGCCGCGCGGACAGTAAATCTGCGCGGGCGACGACGCGCGTCGGCGCGTTCCGTAGTGGACATTTTTCCCGCGGCATACTCGCATATATCACACGACTTTCGGCCGGGTTTGTGCACGGTCAGATTTTCGTTGACGGAACGCAAATGAAAAAAGTATCGGCTCGATGTGTCGTAATCAGTTATTTTGTTTTTCGATTATTTTTATTCCTACCTGAGACAAATTTTCGTTTTGTCAATATTAAATTCGTCCGAGTAATCCAACACTGAAAAGCGGCACTGTGGATATATCGATGTGTTTATGATGTAAGTTTGTAAGGTTGTAAGTTGTATTTATTTTAAATTGATATATATATATAATTACTAGCTGTCCCACCCGCTTCGCTGGTTAATTTTTTATTATAAATAAAATGGTGAAGGATTTACGGAATTCGAAAAATGAGTAGCCTAGAACCATCTACAAATCATTCCGCATCGAATGGTCCCAGTCCCATGTCTATACGTTTAGTAATTTTTACGTGATTGGCGAACAAACACAACCTATTTTCATTATATATGTATAGATATATATATAATTAAAATATGACATATTTGTATATATATATATATACACAAATATAATATGTATTATGTATTATATGTATTATGTATATTATAATATGTAAATATGTCATATTTTAATTTTTTTTTATAGACAAGTTGTATGTCTTTCTTTTTTTTAAAGATGCAAAAAGTGCACTAATTTCCTTAACATTGAACTTTAACTTTCTTATCATTGATTCTTTGCACATCATTTTGTGTTAGAATATCTGTGATATAAAATATCTAATCCATTACTTCAATGTATAAAATGAAAAATGATTTCTTTTTGTTTGTCCGGGCGTCAGTTAACAATTAATGAACGTTATGAAATTACGTACCGTACCTATCGATATAGGGCTTTGACCATTCGACGCAGAATCGTGTATTTTTTAGACACGATTCTATTGTCTAGAGGTCTAAACCCTCTATTTAGATGGTTTCAAGCTATTCAGTTTTCGAATTGTCTACATACTTCATCATTTTATAATGACTTACTTTTCATAACCCATAATATCCAGAGAAGGAGCGGCTGACTGCTAATTGGATATACAAATATTTTAGTTTACAAATTGTTACATTAAGAAATCGTACAGTTCAGTAGACTATTTTGACAACCCTTTTTATCAAAATATTCATAAATCGTCCATATTTATGGATACTTTGATCATTAGTCGCAAATTTCATATTTTAAAATATCCAAAAAAAAAAAACAGTAAACTTGTTCCTCATTATGAAAGGCGAAACAAATGAAAAGGATTTTTTATTTATACACTTATTCATCTTTCACGAACACTCATAAGTGTTAAACATAAAATCTCCAATAAGGATAACCTTAAAAATTTGTGGGGATACACTTTAGATATTTATATTAGTAAACCGCATTCACTATATGTCCTATATACACTCCCCCTTCAATCACCCATCGTATTTACGATCCTTTGTAATCAACCGACTCATATAAACAATTTTTCAATTATTTATAACAATACTTATTATTGAAAGATATTCGTACCCTATCCAGTATCTAAGTAAAATAATTATATCCTTGTGAAAGATCAAGGCGACCACAACAATGCGGATCCATTACGAACGCGAAGCAAAGTAAAGCCATATCGCCGACGGAGCGGGGCGTTTGATCCGATGTCCGTTCTCTTGAAATACGATTAAAATTGAATAGCCCCAGCTCCATACGGCGGGGTCGTTGCGTCACAATCTCACGGCCGGCCGCGTTTTCAATTTGCCGCGAGATAAGCGCCGGTTTCGGCGGACTTTTGCCGCGGAATGGCGGAATTGATCCGGTGACTTACGGCGGACTCGGTGCGCCGTAATTGAACGGTCAGCCTGTTCGATTTCGAATCGGACCCGCGGCGGGTCCGTCCGGCGCGGGGGGCGGGGGGCGGCCGGGGCCCGCTCGGTGAGGAGGTGAGTGATAATTTTAATTGTGATTAATGTGCATCATAAATCAGATGCTATAATGAAGCTTTCATTAACGGAGTTTCATAAAAGATAAACCTATTTCAATGTGGAGTGTGAAGGAAAATGCGAGAAACTAGTAATCCCATTCACAAGAAATTATAAAAATTGTGTGCGTTAATTATGAGTTATACTTTAGAGCTGTATATTATCATTAACGTTTCGCTTAGTTGAAATTGTACGGGGTAAAGAATGAGACAACAGTGATATCAATATTGATAATTTATTCACAATTCATTAAAATACACAATTTCACAATGTTTCGTTTTTTAAAACTAAAAACATATGCACCGAATGATCGTATATAAGCTGGCAAATGTTTGTACGACTTTGTATTCTGGTTTGTTGTTTATATTTCGCAGACAGAATATTTTATGTACATTCTGAACAGGGCAGAGCTTCTGTACCAGCAAAATATTTGATTCTTGAATATCCATATAAGAACAAAACAAAGTAACTTACTTGGTTAATATCGTTCGGATAGCAAATAAATGTTGAAAATCCAATAATAAAAAAAATCATTGATTCAAAACAATACAGTAGCTCCGTTACTGAAGGAACAATTTTAAAATTTTCATATTTTTCTGCCAATGTCGATCGCGGTCCGAATTTGTTCCGGGTAAAGCGACTATGATCACTCGAAACGTCCTATATTATTTACAAAACGCACGAATTATCTCTATTACATAAATTACTATTGCATTTCATATTCCGCTACACTAATACAAAAATAATAATGTACAAAAAAGGAAACGACTCTAACAATCACCCTTGTTACTCTGAACACATCACAATTCCTATGTCTCGGGCCGACCTCTCTCGAAATTAAATAGGATAATGTAAAAAATTTACACACGTAACATAACTTAAGGATATGTACAAAATACACAGTTTCATGTCTTCGCTTATATTAAATTTATCCGACGTCGTAACCGCCCTTAGACCCT
Source organism: Eumeta japonica (assembly GCA_005406025.1). Classification (NCBI taxonomy): domain Eukaryota; kingdom Metazoa; phylum Arthropoda; class Insecta; order Lepidoptera; family Psychidae; genus Eumeta; species Eumeta japonica. Next base: position 40,683 of record BGZK01001654.1, on the reverse strand, counting down.
ACCAATATAATACTGTACAATTTCTCTAGTTCCTCTGGTTTATATTTCAGGTAAGCAATCGCTTTTCTAAAGTTTTCAAGTCTTTAATTCGTTCATTCAATGCTCAGAATAGTTTTATTTTATTTTTATTTTTTCGTATCGTGCTATTTGTGTCTTACAAACAGTGAATGATAAGGTAACAATATGAATCTAAATTCGGTCATAATATAGATACAAAATTAAATAAAAACAACAAATAATTATTACAAATATATAAAATTCAATTCTATTTCAACAGTCTTGTGGTACGAAGTGCAACCTCATATAATAATTTATCATTCACACACAATAAATGTCGACGAATGATGTTTTAAATGAAATCACAGCGATGAATCGCGTACTGCGATCATTTCGAAAATAAAGTCAGCAATGGAAGTTATTTAGGATAGAGTTTAGGTACGCTTAAAGTTCTTCCTCGATTGGACACTTTATTTTCACATATGGCCAGTACGTATTCTATTGTATCGTTCCTGAGATACATATAGTATTGTTAAGTTGTATTTATGTATTAGCTAGTTGTCTACGCCCCGGCGCGCTGACGTCACCTCGTAGATGTCACATCGTGTCGCGATTGACTTATCACGTGTATTCACTTCTCCAGCCAGTCTGTAATAAATGGTGCAGAAAATTATTGTTTTGAGGGTCGTGTATACACATTTTGATCAAAGAACCTTTTTTAAATAATTTTATAGAAAAAAGAAATTACTGATGTACAATATACAAAATGGAAGTTGTATCAAACATATCAATGTATTTAGTTCTATGCAAAGATTCTGTCTTCACCAAAATATATAAAATAAGTGTCATTATTTATGACGGTAATAAGACGTGTTTTACTTTATAGTAGAAAACATAGTAGCGGAACTATATAAAAACTATCTTATATATTACTTCGGAGTATAAAATATTACCCTTCCAAATTTCATCAAATTTGCATCTATGAGTTTTTACGGAGTTCGCGAACAAACACACAAGAGACAGACAAACAAAAATTATAAAAATAATTAAAATGTATTCTATAAATGTTTCTTATACCCCCGCACTAGCTTATCTCGAATATCTGAGATATACAAATTTTTCTCTCTGCAGTTTTACTATAATGATAAATAAATACACTTACACTCGAAAGTAGATCAAGTATCTTGATCTGAAGAAATCAAAATATAAAATGTTATTACTGACCATAGAGTTAAGCTGAGCGAGGTGATGATGGTGGTAGGGGTTGTGCGTGGTTGGCGGAGGTGCAAAACCCTGGTGCGGCGCGCCGTACCAGTGCGACATATGCGCCGCCGCAGCTGGGTGCACCAGCCCCACTTGATGCTGACCTACACAAGGAGAAAATTGTTAATAAGATAATATAGCAATACTCATAACCGAGCACACTTTGAGCTCGCAACTCAAAATAAAGTAAAGCAAGTCAGGTGAGATCGCGTATGCTCCCTCTTTATATGCTGTAAAAAAATAATTTATGCAATATTGTAAATTCATAATTATTATTTAATTTCAGAATTTTAGGGACATATATATTATTCACACGCTTAATGTCATCAAAAAAGATTAGAAAAATTTCCGATCAAATTTAAGTTACATAAAAACCCCACATCATGCATTTTACGAAATACTTTCAATTTCTTTAAATTCCGTTTAAGTTTCTTTTATTAAGATTACTTATCTATATTAAAATATGAAGCTGAAGAGTTTGTTTGTTTGAATACACTAATCTTTGCAACTAGCATTCAGATTTGAAAAAAACATCTTGTATTTACTAGCCCAATTTTTAAGGAAGATTTTGATTTGGTGATTGGTTGTACAATGTAAGGTTCAATAAGAAAGAATTTTTAAAATTCCATATTTATCGGAGTAAAAGATTGTTGAAATTTGTGTAGATTTTTTTATGAAGCTAAATACGACTATGAAATTTGGTATAAATATTGCTCATTAAAAGTGAGTGAGACGCGTTTTTCACAGGGGTATTTTCATGAGGGTATTGGAGTTACATAATGTATATGGGACAATCTGAAAGTTCTTAGGAAATCACAAACTGAGCAAACTAAGAAGTTATTTTTATTAGTATTGTTTTTCAAAATAGTGTCTGTTAAAATCAATGCATTGTTGCATTCGATGGAACTACTGAGAGAAATCCTTTGCACACTCGCACTTAGCAGCCCCTACTTTCCAGGCGTCCGAAACTTTCTTCGAAGTTTTATTTTATTATTTTAGAAAATAAATAAAAACTCATAGTGAGAAGTCGGAGCTGTTAGGCGGATGAGCCAGTATCATTATACCTAACGTCCCCAAATAATTAGTTGTTTTTTTGGCAGTGTGTGGTGACAGGGCTTGAAAGCGGGATCAGAAATGGAATCTTTTCAAATCGAACCTGCAATCGGAATTAAAAGCGGCACCGCGGTCAGAATCAACAGGGAGACAAATTGGCATCAAGGACAGAACCAGGATCGGATTTGACAACGGGATAGCGGTCAGAGTCATGATTGACATCGTATTCAAGTGATACATAAAAATGAAACAAAACATCCTGTGGGCGGAGCCGCGGGCTAACGCTATTCTGTCAATAATAATGAGATCCTAAAATATAGTTAAGACTGTATGTATGAAGTATACTTTTGTGTGGGAACATAATATTAAAAAAAAACTGGTCCAACTAATAGACGTGAGGTAATAATGTGTTAAATTTATTATTATCACGATAATTAGGTAATTTACCGAAGTCCATAGCTGAAGGGAAGGCGGAACCGCCGAAGCCTTTTGTTGCATCACCCAGCGGCTTAATCATGTCGCCCATGACACCGCCCAGTGCCAGTGCGCATGCGCCCCCGCCGCCCATGCCCATTCCACCTTTCTTCTTCTTACTCTTGCTACTCAACTTCCGGTTCCGAGTTTGGATACCTTCCTTCTTCATTGTGAGCGGCCGATTTACCTGCGACAATAGAAATTCCTATAGTGTTGTTATATCATAGATTACTTGATTTCTTATTACGGTATTGTCCATTTAGGTTTAACATAAGTACCGAATTCTATTAATTTGTATTTTAATGCAAAAAATCTACAAACTAACGTCTTTCAAGCAGAATTAACCTACAAGTTATATTTTCACTATCTGTCCCAAACAATTCATATTAAATAAATTGTACACATAAAGTCAAGTTTTTATTTTTTGTATGTACTGAGAGGCTAAGTACTTATTTACTTCACTTCAAGTTGGATGGAATGCAATGTAAGTTTTTATACATTTAGCATTGTCACATTTCAAGTAATCGCATGATTTTAAATTCGTTTAAATTGTTACATTATTCTTTTATATTTATGTGCTTCTATATCGCAAAGACAAGTAGAGTTTATGTTATTAAAATAAAAACCATCTCAGTGTTGGAAATGTTATGCAAAACAGAATCGTCTTATAATCACATCGTGCGTTCCTATAGTTATGTACATTTAAGATTAAACAGTTTCCTTATCGCTTATAATAATTGCTGTTGAACAACATTCTAACAGCGATACGAGTAATTGTCATTTTATAAGCCTGACATATTATGACATTTAGAGGGAACATCCACCGCCGAACGCACGGCCGACATGTCAACGAGCCGGCACAAAGAAGCCGCCATCGTAAAGAGCAGCAAGCAAACGCCGTTATGCAAAAAACATGCAGCTGTCTGGGACGCCGCATGCGTGAGGCCTACGCACGCCGCATCCTAATTACCGCGTCCACTGATACATTGACCGACTGATATTAAGAACACTTGAGTTTTAATGCCCCGATCGTTGAACGTCGTCGAAGAAATTGGACCTACTTTATTATGACTATTCCAATACGACTGATTATTAACCGACTTCAAAATTTAAAAAGGAGGAGGTTTAATTCGACTGTTTTTCTTTATGTTTGTTACCTCAGAACTTTCGTCTGGGTGAACCGATTTTGATAATTCTTTTTTTATTTGGAAGCTGGTGCTTCCCGTGTGGTCCCATTTTATTTTTCTATAGTTCTGACAATAGAACTCATGAGAAAATCGTAGAAATCTTAATTTGCATTAGGCATGTGCGCGACAAATATACGAATAACTCAATATCACGCTAATCGATTTCGATGATTCTTTTTTTATTAGAAAGGATGTACTTCAAGGGTACTTTGATGAGAGTTTGCTTAGGTTCTGATTATGGGATTCATGACAAAGTAACGGAACTCTTCAATTGTTTGAAATTAACAATATTCAGCCGAATCTTTTATAGGCTATCCGGATATTTGAGTCATCTCCCGTAAGGTCGTTATGGTCAAGTAATTGTCGTAGTCGAATATGATGATCAATGGAACTCCTTAACGGCTTTTAGTAAGGATGCGATTTATGAGCAGCACGTTTAGTAGGTCTACCCATATTCAGACAAATTAGTTAGTGTAGTTCATATTCACTAAAATCAAAAAATAAACAAAAGTTTTAACAAACAAAAAACCGACTTCAATATAAAACCTTTTATAAAACAAATTAATATGCACTAAAAAGTAAAAAAATAATTGCGTATTCTTCTACAACTTAATAATCAACTTACTTTTTCTGCTCATCGATATGTAGATACGATCTATGTGTTTACCACGCAAGAAGGTAGGTAGGTACCTATTCACTTCAAATTTAACTCAACACATACCTATGAATAACAAACAATGATCAAAATATTTTTACAGTTCTCCTAACTAAAATGAAACAAAAAATATTAGACTACTTAAAGCCAATCAAATTATTACTATAATATAATTTAGTTACAATTATTGTTATTTTTGGAGTCGGTGCCTATTGCTAGATATATTGCGGTGTTTCCTTGGCAGACACATCCCATTTTATATGGTTTTGGTTCCTACTTCCGTACGTTTTATTAAAGTGAATTTAAAATATAAGCTGTGCTAATGTTTGCCCCGATCGTACTTGACATAGTGTAACTAAAATATTAATGTCTTATCCGATTGGATTAAAAAACTATTTGGAACACGTTTTCTTGGTGATATATAATATTTCTCCGTATAATTAGAGCAAATGCAGTATTAAAGAAAGTTTGTGTAAAATATAATGCAACATTTACAAAGAGGGATTAACGAAGCGTGTCTTAAATTTTGTTGAATGAAATAATTTAAACAAAATATCTTAAGTGATATTTAAACAAACATTTTATAGGTTTGCATTCACATCCGAGTTAGAATAAGTGTCGCACGGGGCGCAATATTTTACTCTTGTGTATGACAAGCACATGCGAAAACATCAGCTCTATCTTCTGTTTTGTCTTATCTATTTTGTGCCTTCTTCTATTCTTATACCTGATGCCGATTAGCCAACCCTGTATACGCGTACATCACTACATTTTTGTAATAAGAAATATCGATACTATAGATATACGAGGTTCTTGTTCGATACCAAGGGCATACAACATGTTTTTGTAACGAAAAAGGTAGCGATTGTATTGCCTCATATTTACTCTATTTGCTCATATGCTGCCATATCTTTATGAGTCTATCTGAATGTTTCCTCTAAACAAATAGGCATTGTCTGTCTGCGAGTGTGTCTGTGCCTGCCATATCACAGGGAAGAGATTCTATCGTAGCCGAATTCGATGTCTCGTATTCTTATGTCGTTCATGGCTTTTTTTATACACCACTTACTAACGTTGTAGCGCAACACCAACGCTTATAAGGCTACAAGTACCCACCTGTAGTATACAAGGCACTAACGTAGAGGGCCTACGCTAATCCTCCAGACCCCCTAACATACTACCAAATACTGCGGCTCATTTAAGTCGGTAGTTTCGACTTATCGGTTACCTGTACCATGACTTTATTTATTTCGTATTCCCCGCTCCTTCTCTGAAGATCAGCGGAGAGCAGCAGTATTATTTTATTTTTCCAAGTTTGTACACACGTCGCCATTGCCATTCCAGTATCATTCCAAGTATACACTATCTATTTAAAATGAATAAAAATGTAAAAAAATCGAAACTGTCATTATAATTAGGTTTCCTTAGCACTTTTGTTTGTATACAATCGTAGTAGTAGTAGGAAAATTAGCAGTTTTGTAGATACAAAGTCGCGAACTTATAGCGCTAAACGGTTATGGCGACTCGCAGTTTTGCGCCTCTTATCACGCCGCTAGTGCACGGGCAGGACGCGGCTTCGAATTTATCCCGTTTTTCGCGAAGGAGGAGGTCAGGAAGCGGGGGTTATCAGCCGGCCGCCGCGGGCGGCGCCGTTCCGAGAACGGCGCGTCAGGCGGCCGCCGCTACAATGAGTTATTCATCGGCTTCCCGAGAACTCGGCGCCGGCGCCGCCGCACGTGGCTCGACGCGCCATTTCAACGTTTGGACACGCTGCATTCGCTGCTTTTGTTGTTGAAGCGTCTTAATTTCAGAAAATTCCCGTATTTTAGTAGACCATTGCCAGAAACCACTATATAGTACATTGTGAATTGTCTGTTTATTTGTTTATGTTTTATCGACGCGCTTGCAACTATATTTGTTTATGCTTTGTAGATAATTAATAAAACTTTAATCATTAATAAGATACAGCTTAATGCAATTGCAACCCATGGAAGTAATATGTACATCAATCCTCAATACATATTACTTTGATGTTAAACTTTAGAAATTTAATTTTTCTTAAAAAATTAAATTGGCTTAGAATTTTTATTTGAAAATATCACCTGTTCTCTTTTAATTTGTAAGTACATTTATAAGTATTATTGAAGTAATAATTATCCTATGTTACGAAGTATAAAATTGTATTTATTCACATATGTTATTCCATTTTATTTTTTTATACACTCAAGCCTATTTCAAGGAAGGGTAGGGTAGGATCTTTGCATAACATTCTCGTTTCACTAACACCTACCAATCCTCTCGTGCATGCTCATCGGTTTAGAAAACGAGCGATGTATTCGTCATTGATGTTGATACCATATCGTTTCCAATTCGAGAGCTTGAAATATCTTCCAATGCTGTCTTGAAAAGATCTGGAGATATACCATCACCGAATCTCGCGCCATGTGTCATCTACGTCAATAGTATTGCTGTACTTTATTCGATCAATAACTCAATAAGCAGACCCGGTTCAATTTTAATGTAAATTTACTTTTAGACGGCCGCTTCGATGCCAGCTCGTGGGCCCCGTGGATGCGGTAGTCGTCAAACGTCAATTAATCGCCAAGGGTCAGCGCCGCAGTCCCCGCGCGCCCGGCCCACGCCGGCGCATGCTCCGCCGGCGCAGCGGCCAATTGCGCCAATGTAAAATGCATTAACTTTAGTGCAGATGGCGACAGATTTAGCGATCGCTGAAATTGGGTCAGTGCAGTGCACGTTGTGATGATGCCGGCTTGTTGTTTACTTTAAGGTTTGATTCCATATATTTTTAGAACATCAAAGTATTCATAACAATAAATGCAATTTCAAATAATTTCGAAAAAATAGAAAACCAACAGGCGGACATTGGTAATATTATGTATTTATATACGCGATATTCGCCGGTTAGTAGATGATGTATCAGGCTTTCTTATCGGGATTTTAACGAATAAAACCGCGGTCCACTACTTATATTCTGTAAGTAGTGGATTGATATATTGTTTATCTCTATTCTAAAACCATAAAGTTCCGAATGATAATATTATTATACCTTCAAAAGGCATTTTTCTAAAATTTTTCACTGTATTTCAAGCCTAATAGTCTGATGAAATGTAAATAAAAATTAACCTCAGCTTCGAAAGGTTAACGTTGATACTCCCGTTGGTAATTCCCAGGTCTCGAAGCGGGACTGAAGTTACATGATTACAGTTCGTAACATGCGCATCAGAATAAATATTTCAATTAACCAATATTAATTCTATATAATGTAGTCCATAATACTTTTTATCCGCGCGCGACATACTTGAGCGTCGGTTCTTATGCTTAGAGCATTCGCTGCTTAGTAAGTGTCTCTATATTGATGTGTTTGTTTTATTTTTATCTTATATATCTCCACTTAAAAAAAATCACCCTCTGTAACAGTATCTATCGTAATTGTACTTTCAGTATCAAAATGCCACAAAATTGAACATGTGCCATAATAGAACTACTTAACGTGTGCATACAGAATTCACTGCTGTGTAACCCACTAGCACGGTATATACAGTTGCACATGCAACATGGTGCACATCTTGATTGCCTGCCATTTGTCTAGTTAATTAACTACGCTGCGGTGCTGTCGATGCGTCGCCCGATGCACCAAATGCATTAACTGTAGACGGATTACCTACATTAACTGTTTATTGAGTAAACTGCAGTTATATAGTTTGAATTCGTTTACCAGGTCTTCGCAGCTCTTCGTTCATATAGATAGACCACATAACTAGAAATACGATAAAAACAGCATACCAACATATCTAAAAATAACATAAAGCATACAATTTGTGAAATGAATAATGCAAATATTATCTCTAATTTATAGCTCAAGTTCTGGCGTCCAAGTTTTGTCAAAATAAAAATAAGTCGTACGAACGTGTACGATCGTGTACTCGCAACCAGAGCACGGCCGTATAAAAAAGTATTTATATGAAGAAATATTGATAGCAATTTCACCTTTGTTCGTATAAAAAACAAATTAAAATGGGCAACTATTAAAGATATCATTTTATAATACTAGTGGTATTGTTTTAATTGATTATTCACAGAATGTGATAAGAGTCATATTGTGACCAATTTGGCTGGAGCACGAAAGGGAACCGGCTAAACTGGTGAGATATTATACTTGCACAGAATACATACATGAAATAGCAGTTTCCGCTGTTGCGTTACGTCCAATGAGCCTGAGTTCCAGTGACCGACTCCCCTCCATCAGATATCCTATTCATTCCTAAATAATAAAGTAACTAAACTACGGCAAAGTATAGCTTACTATTTGAACGCATTCTATAATATGTGCCATAGCATAACAACGCACAGCGGGCCCTGACGGAATGAAGTGCCGCGCCTCTTTGAAGTGCCGCGCCTCTTTGACGCGACCGCGTAACGATTAATGCCCTTTTTTCTTCCGAATTCACTCACAACTGACCTCTACTTCGAAAATGTAAATTAATTATTCGAGACTGGTGCCATCAAAGCTTTCGATAGAAAATGCACCTGTCTAAAAAATAAAAACTTAGATAGTAATGCAAAGATAGCAGTGTCTAGTTTTAAACTTATTTTTATATTCCAGATAGATTCATATATGCATCTGATTTAATGTATAAATATTGATTAATTTTAAATAGATGGCTTTTAAGCTATTTGTTATTTCTGAAGTGAAAAGAATAACAGTATATCTATATATATTTTATTTTAAATTATTTTATACAATATATATTTCCAATTAACAAGGCAATTATTTATTTTCGGTGTGAGTTACAACAGTATTATATCAAAGCGTGATAATTGTTCTCATGTTCATTGCTTTCTAGCAGATATTAAGGCCTGCATATGTTACGAATTAAGACTAATCATTAATGCGCACGCAACGTCTGCTTGCCAGTGCACCAAATCCAACAGCCTTACAAATGTTCGACTTAAAACAAAGGGACGATGGCTATATCTTAAGATTATGGTAATGTGTAACTTATCGGTTTATATTCGGAAATCTTCAAAATATAAAAATTGTCACACTATTAGTTCGAATGACATAATCAGGCAGTAATCATAAATTCATTAATATGAACATGAAAAATTTGTAAAGAATCACATATTTATGCCAGATTAAACATCGCACGGAAGCCACCATTTCCGTTAATATTTTACTGCAGAACGAGTTTTAGACCTTGAAGCGCCCATCACGACTCAGTGCGATTTACCAGTCGCCAATTAACTTTATCGCCAACGCGACGACAAACCGCCACTCGATGACTAACAATGACTTAGCCAGCTCTCGAAGCAAAGGGTGTGCGGTACTGATTCGACTCGAATAAAAAAAAATCGCAATTAGTCAATTCAACCATGGTCAAGGCCTGAACTCTGTATAATTTCCGATTCGAAGTTAACACTTTTAGACAGTCGGCCATCACTGTTCGCATTATTACCGACTAATTGGTGGTAGCAACTAGAATAACGGTAAATGAAAATTTATATATATATAGAAATACAGTAATATTTCGACCTGAAATGTTATGAGTTTTCAATCCTCACTAATTTAAAACGTACACTAACCGGAATAGAATAACTGCAAACAGGACAGACGTACAACGACAAACTTAAGTTATAAATCGAAAGAGATGTTCAAGTGAATGCGCTTTACTACATGACTTTGTATTTAAATTTGAATATTTGCCTATCGCCACATTGTTTTCCATCAATAACGCTTTTTATAAAATTTTCACTTTTTTGTCGGTGAAATGCAACAAAAACGTGAAAGCTAATGCAGAAATTATGAACGAAGTTACAAAGACTAAACACGCAAATTCCGCAACGGCACGCGACTATAAATTGTAAATGTGGAAATTTTCAAATCGATTCCTGAAATTTCGTCATTTGATGGCGAAGAACTCTCTGTAAACGAGTTGAATTCCTTTCGAAGCGGCGTAAACTCTGTTTTTTATATTACACAGTTAGCTATTGTTTCGCGCTATGAATAGGTCGTATTTAGCGGTTTTAAGTAAAACTTTCAAAAAACTAGTAGTTGAATATACAGTAATATTATTTGTACAAGCAAAAATAATGAATGCCTTGAGAACAAAACTATTATCTCGTACAGAAAAAAATATTTCTAACCAAGTTGGAATTTAGCTAGGTTAAATGTATTTTGTTGCAATAACTGAGTAATTCGTTGCATTAACAAATGATGTGTATAATTTAAACAATCGGATCAATCGGACTAATATACAGGTTGGTTAAGATACCAAAATGTTGACTCGCTCAAAATTAACAATGCTAATTCATTGTATTAATGAAACTTATGGTTGGAATGACCAATTTTTTTTCCAGTGTGGGTATTCATTTAAGGGCCTACGTAAAATGAATATTAAATAAAGTGGAATGACTCCCATTTTTTCCCACAGAATATGTGTTTTGCTTCATATCGAAAATTTTGGCAGATTTAGTATCCGGTTTGGGCAATTTAACGTTTCTTATAATGGAGTTAAAATTTTAAGGTTCTGTAGGGTAAAAGGAACAAACGGAATCACTCTAAGAGCTCGTGCGTCTTTCTGTTTGTTCGTTACAAATAAAACGTTTTTCTCGGGAACCGTTTTTATTATGGTAAATATCGTAAAATTGGTATAATACGAATGTAGATATTAGTTTTTAATACACATTAAAAAATAACTTTTTAATAAATTTGTATTTAAAAATTCAGTATTTCCTTAATTCTCTTCGAAATTCCAGCGGGCCCAGTATGACGCGCTAGAGAACCTTTTTGTAGGACTGTCCTTCTCGCGCAACGTAATCCATAAACGAGACAGTCCTGTAAACAGTCTCTTCTCTAGGGCGTCATGCTAGGTCCCCTGGACACTGATTTGTAAATAACCAGAATGTACAGAATTATACGTTTAAGAAGATCGTAGAGTGTGTAGAGGTGTTCTTGGATTTGAATATTTGCAACCACTCTGAATGATTTCTTCTTTCGAATGTTCTTTCATAGTAAACAATAATACTCTTCTGGCACTATTAGCGAAAAAGAGGGTGAAGGAGTGGCGAGAATATCTTGGATAAAAATATGGAATTCTATGGTTTGATTAAAACTAGACCATTTGTTCATAACGAATTACATTATTTAAATGTTACATTATGTTAGGTACCTAACCGCGAGTTTTCAGTTATAATTTTGAGTTACAGAACCAAATAATGTACAATTTTGGTATAATTATTCAAGTGTGAATCCCGTCGTTATTTATAAAGATTAAGCAACTGACACAACAAATTGCTAAAAGTGAAGTCGCGACCGCATGATCTTCATATAAAATATTTTAATTTGGCTCATTGCAATTACTTAAACATTTCCCACCTTTGTCTCGTGCTGACTAAAGTAGCGTAACCTGAGAACGAATTGTGGTGGTCCATAAAAGCGAAGTGCATTTACCATATAAAAGCAATAGTAATACAAAAGTCCGTTACACGTACAAACACTGTCGAGTTTTATAGCGCGCATCTGAAAGCTGCGCTTACAAAATTCACATCGGCAACTAACTCACGATCTCGTTTAATGTCTTCCACTGCTTCATATTAGTGTAAAAGGGATAAAAACGTCCATTGTAACCAGGTAATGTAATGCTTCTGCGACTTTAAATCGCCTAAGAGGTGGCGGGGTGGCACAATGCGTGCGAATAATTGCGTTACGTTTCTAGATCGGCTATCGGGCGGTTGCAGCGAGTTATTACGTTATCTGTGCACATCTGCCGCGAGCGCAGGCGCAGTCATAAAACCGCTCAAATGGGAAAATAACAGGCCGCAATGCGTCCGTGGAAAACGTCGCTCGTCGCCGCCTTGAAATAGATACTTTTTCTTCGATAGGCAACGATATCTGTAATGACTATCGACAATAGAGGAAATTGCAGAAGCTTCAAAATATAGCTAAATACTAAATGTTTGCACTCAAAAAAATTAAAGCTAAGTAAGAAAGATCTTCTCTTAGTTGGTTAAATTACTCAAAACAACTTTGAAAGTATATATAGCAACGAAAACTGATTCGTTATAACAACTAGTTCATTTGTGATTGAACTAACAATGTAGGTACTATATTAATTTTAACAAGTATATACATTGTTTCTATTATTACTTGCTTTCTTGCATAATTTCATCAGTTTTATTTAGTTAACTCATACACATACATAGATTAAAACAATTCAAAATAAATTCGTTGAAATAGTTAAACAAATTAGTAGTTTTAATTATTTTCATTATTAAATTAATAAAGTAGTATTTGATTCACCTCATACCTGTTAATTACATCAATAACTCTAATACTTATCAATTTTAGAACAACAAAGATAAAATAATCACCTTTAATACTTAATATTGTTGGATTAAATACAAATTAAATGTTAAATTCTACTGAGAGTAATTGCTTAAAATCATTTTCATATTCGTTGAGATAAATAATCAATTGAAATAAGTGATTACCTTTCCCACCTCACCTCAAAGGGCGGCTAGAGGGCAGGAGACGAAGCCGACTGAACAAATCTAGAGCGTATCGTTAGTCAATAGTTGCATGAATAATTGTTTGTATGCCACTCGAGTTAAAATCGAATAATTTCGTTCATGACTTCTTTGTTTATTCATTTAGTTCCTATTTGTATTATTTGCAAAGAGTCAGACGTAGTTGCATTAGTGAATGGGATAGTTGTGGTATTGTTGATTGGTGTTGATGTTGAAGACCAAGTGTACATGTAGCAAAAGTATAAGGAACGAAAGAACCAACCAAAAATAGCATAGAAGTTTGTTAGTTTCTACAATTTATTAATATTGCTGATACTTTTTAATATAAATATTTTAACAATAATAAAAAGTATGTAATGTTGCATTATACCTACTGTTTAAAAATTAATAAACAAGTATGTTCTTACAAATTATTTTGGTTTTTTATTTTCTAAAATTTGTCACATATGCCAATTAGAAATAATGAGATTTATTTTTAGGATTCAATTTTTGACAAGAAATTAGATTTTTTAAATATGATATGTTCTATGAATTATTTATAAACTGAGATAATTTGGACATAAATAGGTTTTACTTCATGTTTCTTCTCATAGCATTAACATCAACTTTGTTTTCTATAATTCCTGATAGATAAAATATAGCACAGCACACGGCCGTGCTATACGATCGAGGCTGGTTACTGGTGGAGCAGAAGGTCATGCTGGCACTAATTTTCAAAATAATTATAATATCTTAAGCATGTATTGATAAATCGTACTCAACTTTGAGGCCGCGTTTGAGTTAGCACTGGAGGTGCTGCCCTAATTAATATGTCGTACTTCAGTTCACTCTTAAATGTGGAATATATCAACTATCAACCACGCATTACAGGTGATTATGAGTGAAGTTTAGGACAACCTCTTATATGCGAACTCAAGGCCATTCTCAGCGTTGAGTGCGATGTATTAATGCGGACCTTAATCAATTAAACAAAATGTTTCTTAGGGCCTTTTCCACAATTTCCTTTTAAACTGACTTTTAGTAAAGTCACTTTTATAATTAGTTTTGTGTTCCACGTCCTTATTTTAACTTTTCTAACAGCTAGGTCTAAAGGTGTAGTAGCTTTAATACTTTGGGGAATTTCGTGAAATTTCTGAGTACTCTTTTAAATCAGAACATTACTAAAGAGAAGAAAAGATTATATTGACAGACAAGAAGCAGAAAAATTGACTAATGTTTTTATATAATATGGATAAATATATATACTATTTAGATGTCGTATTGGGTTTTTAATTTTATTTCGAAAAATGTAGTTTAAGATATATAGATGGATTAACTAAGTTTTTGATATATATTTATATTATACAGTAGAATATACATTATATGTACGAAATTATTCTTAAATTACCGGAAAATAATAATATCTATACAATTTTTATTGTAAAATTGGAATGTCAATTCATTATAATCATTCACAAAACCTCTTTCTATTAGAACATATTAACAACATAATACAGTAAATCAATCGGATAATCTTAAAACAATTAGTGTAGCATTTCGCCCCGCCCAAAATATCAAATAAACATTAAACGCAATAAATCTAAAGATAAGTATCAAGATAAATCGCAGCACGTGACAGGTGAGCCGGCCACGACAAATGCCAACTTAACTGACGATTATGCGACAAAAACGCTATACACCCATTAGCGGGCAAAAACAACGCAGTAATTGCTCTATTGAAACCGATCGCGTTATTACAAACTTTTGTTGAATACTAATTTTAATTAAACATCAATGATAATATGTGTTAAGAAGATCGTTAAAAGACAAGTATAATGTACAAATGATTAACGTTTTTAGAGTTAACATCTGTGAAAATATCTACATTTGTAACTGTTTAGCATTGAGTTATTTAATATGTTACAATTTGTGATAGAGTGATATATTATTATGTGCGTGCAAATGCTCGCGGATATTTTTGTACAGAACCAATTTACTTCAGAATAATCTGTTTACAACTTTAGCCTGTCCGTTTATCTGGAAACGCATTAAGAGAATATCATCATTATCATCATATCGTGTCTTGAAGTAGCTGGTGAATAGGGTCGTTAAGTATTTTGATAATACAACCCATACATATTGTGAAACTCGAACTGTCGGTCGTTTTAAGTCCTTTACAAGCGGGAACCGCTTATCCGATTGACATTTTTTTAATTCGTAGCTATGTTATCTGGCCAGATTATGTGATATGTTTTGTTACATAAATTAATATACTAAATACGGAGTGAAGATAATGACAAATCAAGTCGAGAAAAAGGCGTTTTGGGAACACTTAAATGTTAAATGGGGACAATTAAACGCTGAGTAAACAATAAAGGATTTATCAAGTTGATGTGCTGTATAGCTGTAGATTTTAAAAAGACATAGGAAAAAGTCAATTACAGCATACAGAATATGTCTATTTTCTAAGGATAACCCACAACATAAATTTTAGTCTTTAAAGTAACGCCCGGAGATCGACAGAGGGCCACCGCCGGGGGCGGCGGGGGCAGCACGATTCTCACGCTACTTATTTATAAAAAAAAATCAACAAATTCTAGTCCACGCGAATGGAGCCGCGGGCACAACTAAAAAATTTAAAAAAAAAACCAGATAAGTGCAAATGGAACTCGGAACCTGAAGGTTCCGTACCAAAATAATTATATATGAAGAAGACATTTTATCCATTAAGAGTCTTGATGAGTTTTGTCAGTTTTTATCGACACTGGTGAGATATTGATGCCAGGAATTCCGAAATTTCTGTTTTTATTTTTAACAAAAGTTGAATTTTAAAATAACTGATTTTTTTGGAAATATTTTCATATTTGAAAATTAAAAAAAAACTTATCCATGTATTGGCCTAAATTACAATGCAAACTTCAATTAGATTTGTAATCACAATTTTTTTTCATATGATAAAACTACAAATTAATGATTTTCAGACTTTTTCTTTTAATTAGTGTTGTGAGTATTTCATGGTTCTAGGTCAAACGGAAGGACCCTAAGATTTTCATTCAATTGTGTCAAAATATGCGTCATCAATGGCCGTATCTTTTCATTGCATTGACTTAAAAGTACAATTTTTTCACAGCTCCAAGGAATTGCACACCTTTTTCTTTTTTTCTTCTTATGTATGGAACCCAACATTTATTATTTTGCTACAACATTAAACAGTTATTGAACTAAATATGCCCCATGTTTTTATATTAGTTTCAAAATTCCGCAATAACTCGTATCTCGATCTTCGCCGCCGAAATTCGCCAATATGTATTCGCCACTCACCGTCTGATATCCTAAACCAGCCGACAGTATTTCGTTGAACATTGGAGACATGTTTTATTTTTATTTAAGATGGTTTTAAATAAAAATGTTTATTTAAGATGATGTATTTAACGTCTTTACAGACTTTAAATACATCACCTTAAATAAAACCGTTTGATTCACGGGTTATACGTTTTATGAACCGAATTTATTAGGTAAATTTAGCCATTAATTATTAAGTAGATTTACCCATTAGGTAAACCTTAGCACTATATTTCAATTCAGTTCGATTATAAAGTCTATGATTGATATTTCAAGTCTCACGGTATAGTCACACAATAACCTTCCAGTATCTAAACTAATGGGTTGAACCCATCGAAATAGAAAAACTTTTTTTATTTCAATGTTTGAACCGTAGATAATAAAGACTTATACACACAATACCGATTCAAAATCAGCAAATCAACGATTCCAAGATTTTAATTAGGCAGCACCCCTACAGCATCAGAAATGAAAAATTGGAATCCGAAGTTTAATGATTATGTTTTTGATTAATACCCACAACATAATTCAACATCTTCAGATCCTCAAGTTTCACAGTTGAAGTAGGTAATATCCTTGTAGCATCACGTTAAACATGATATATTACAGTGACCATTTTTTTAACATCCTTAATAGTGATCTAGCTTTAATAGAATTTCCAATCCCAACTCTTACGTTGATAGTTCGTCTGCAACATCAGGACTAAGAAATTAGAACACAAAAATAAAGTCTCGGTATGCTCTCTATCAATGATATTATTGTTGTTTAATTTACAAAACAACTCTTGTCGGTGGTGCTCTTTCAAACTCTCTCTATAATCTTTCGACGATTCCGTCGAACTCACAATAAGAAACAACTCTTAATTTGTTCTTCATTAGCTGTACATAGCTTGTTTTTGCTTTTCTTTATTTCATTCTGTTCTTCCTATCGTAGGTTTTTTATGAAATCGTCGTGTTGTATCAGATGTTATAATAATTCCTCATTCCTGTCATTAATTGTCTTAAAAAAGTTCCTTCTTTTCGGAACCATATTCAACACCTTCTCATTCGTTTTCATCTCCCTCTAACTTATTCTTTCCATTCTTCTCCAGCATTACTGTTTGAACGCCTCCCATCTCTTTATGTAACTCTATTTTATCAACCATATTTCACATACGCAAAGACCACGTTTCAAAAATACTCCTTAATAACTCCTTTGCCGATCATGCTTGATATTCCAAATATGAAAAGATTTTTTCGGAGTTAATTCAAAAGGTATTTTTGCCGTGACTATCCTCACTGTTGTATGTCGAGTCATTTGTCATTATGTTATCTAAATATTCAAATATTTTTAGCTGTTCTATCTGTCTATTATAATCTTAAATTATTGTTTTGTTTTCTTGATGCTATGATAGTATTTGTTTTCATAATATTTATTAAAAATATTTAAAAGTTAAAATTCTCAACATTAATTCAAAATTGTCATGATATTTTCTGTTTCGCGGTTCATTCGCATCGTATACAGTGTAACGTTAGTATTCAAGAACTGCAATCCAAACTTTAGTCAGAATATCTCCTTATAATATCCAGTGGCGGCGCTACACCACTCGTGGACGTCGGCGACATCAGGTTCGCGAGGCCTCTTTTTAATAACTTGTAGGCAAAACTTTTTGCGAGGCCTCTTTTTAATAACTTGTAGGCAAAACTTTTTTGTTTGCGAGGCCCCTTCAGGCGCGAGGCCGTCGGCGGTCGCCGACGTCGCCGACGCCTAGCGCCGCCACTGATAATATCACAGTTTACATAAACAATAGTCCCGCAGCATCAGAATTTGATGATTGAATGTTGTATTGTCATGGAAGTTGAATTCACGCAGAAAGTTTCATTAGAATAGGTCTAGTAGGCATAGTTGGAAAATATAAAAAATTGTAAATGGTATACAAAAGTAATGTAAATGGAAAAGTTACACGGACACCAAATATTTAGTTCCGTCAGATATTATAGAAATTGATTTGTAATATTTGGGCATCATTGTAGTGCACTAAAGAAGCGAACCTATAGAATATACGATTAGTAGCATTTTACGATGACATAATCAGTAATTATATTGATGAATGAATGTATTCACAATATTAAACATTCATATGTTTCAACGAGCTAAAAAAAAATGTTTTTCGCCCAAATCCACTGAGAGACATGAAAAAAGTAGCAATTAAAGAAACGACCCTGCGCTCGATGACGGCAGCAAGAATGATGTGGCGTGAAGCGAAAATAAAAAGAGTACACAATTGGCCCGCAAGAGGGCGCCACACGCGACCTACCGAGTATTCGAGAGATTTCCACGTTATGATATTGCCCGATTTGACGAAATTCAAGCGATCACCATGTAATAATTGAAATTTAATTGATTAACAGATCATAATTTGTAATGATAATTTAAAAAATAAATAAATTTTGTTTATTACAAACTGATGTTATGATCTTTAAAACTATTTTCACGATCCGATGTTCAGCCCTTCTCATAACCGATACCGGTTTCACTTTCGATTAAAATCCCCGCAACGTTCACATTTTCAATTTTAATCCGGCTATCGATTTCGACCCTGATTCCGCTTTGAATTGGTCTTACTCTTTATTTCGATCCCTAACCTACTATCGATTCTCATATCCGTTTCTTGGCCCTACACCCCTTAAATATGGCCGTTAGTAATAACGAAATATCATTTCTACTGGGATTTTTTTACAAGTAACAGTGCCCTATATTCCATCGAAAGACACCATCTGGCTTCATACGAATTTTAATTGCAATCAAGGTGCTTTATCTTATCTTTTCAGTCTCTCATTTGTGCAACCGCAAGTTCTTAATTTATCTCAATTTTTGTGAGATCGGTCAAACCGTTGTTTGAGTTATAAGAGTATATACAAAAAAAAAGAAATTATTAAAAAAAATGACATATACAGATGAATTGCGTCGCAAAATGAATATTTATGAGAATATATGACAAACATATTAGATGTACCTACGTATGGAAGAGCTTACAGATTTATATATTAGTGTAGATTACATGATGTAATTATATATGCCAAACATATGTATTGTAAATTTATTAAAAACAAAAATATAAACGGTGTACACCGTCCACGTGTCGGTTGAGGTCATACGAGGTCAACAGCAATCTTAGCCTAGATCACAATTTTTTGCAATGGACTGTAACGTTAATTTCTAGTCTCTATTAAATTCTACTTGGTATAATAGAATTTCAAAAATGGTGCTTGTTTTATATAAAATAAATAAATTTTTTGAAATTTGAATTTGTCAAAAATTTATATTATTTTTAATACGTGAATACATGTCACAATAATATTGTTTTGTAGAACAGAAAGAAATGACTTTCCTGATGTTTTAGCACTTAATACAGTATAACCTCCAGTGTGAGAGTATCCTATTATAACTTCTTGTATTTTTTGTCTACAGATAAGATCTACGAGTTTTTCACCGACATATGTTTCGACAAATAGATCAGTCGCGTCGCACGGCCCATCGACAAGTGTAGGGAAGGGTTTGCTATCGACATGCGTTCAAAAAACTCCCCGAGCCGAAAATATGCGTTTACCGACGAGCGTAATGTTAAAAAAAAGCGAGCGGTTCTTTTGGTTGTGTTAGTGAATTAGTTCCGGGCAGTTAGCGCGCGCCGCAATCGTGCGTGCCGGCGACGGCGGCCTAGCGCGCGCCGCGGGCCAAAGTTTAAACGTACACGAAAGCTCAAATCTGAATAAAAAACTTGCATGAACGTAGAAGACGGATTCTGCAGCGTTACATCTAATTAGATATTTGCTGCATCATCATGAGATAAGGTTTAGATCTGTCTATATAGTTTAGCTTGGAGGAGGCCTTTGCCGATTAGGAAACAGATCTTCAGAAAATCATTAAACAACAAATACTTTAGTAACATATAAGAAAATTTTCATATTTAATTTTTACATTCAGTTTGTATATTTATACTTTCCATACTTTGTTATTAGGTTAAGATGATCTGAATAAAGGCCATTACATTACATATAGTTTCGCATGTCAATCGATTTTAGGCACAATAGTAAAACATTAATTGTACCTATGCATTAAATAATTGATAAATATTTTTTACAAAATGGTTCACAATTACATTATTAATATTGAAACTATTACATTACGATATGTGAAATAGTATTCCTATTACATTATGTTATTATTTTTTTTAATTCACACTCTTTAATGAAAATTTTAGCATTCAAGACACGATAAAAAACATGAAATTAAAAACATTTCTCGTTTGCATATGTACCGTACAAAATATACAAGATCCGTAATGGTACCTTTTCAGTCGGGCAATACTATTGAAAAGGTTTCGTTAGGAATAACTTTAAATGCATCGTTCGCTTTCATTCCTAATGTTGTCCCATAAACAACATCGATATCGATAGAAGATCCTTGAAGACATTTGACGGACGTGTATACGCGTGGTTAAAATAAACAGTCGTCGGGTCGTTACTCGCGGGCGGCGCGGACAGCTGCTGCTCCCGGTATAATTGAAACGACGATTTATACACCCGCCAAATTTATCGACACACTCGATTTATAGCGAGGGAATGAGCTCACGGAACCGCTTGTTATAGTAACATTTCATTTTTCTGCGGCGCAGACGCCGCGTACCGTTTCATCAGAACTAACGGTTTCGAAATTAAAGCATTGTTTCATTTGAATCGAAAACTCTGTGGTAAACTATACAATTGCCGTTGTATTGTATTAAATTTTATGCGACAATACGTAGTCTCCGTTATTCATTTGTTGTCATAGAATAATATTATCAGTTTGCAAATTAATTAAAAATTCTGCTAAGTGTACGTAAACAATTACGATCAATTTAATTAATAAATTTAGCGAATAATGAAAAATAGATGCGTAAAAAAAGTAAACATAACATGGAGTCATATTTGTGGAAAAGAATAGATATCATTCTTAAAACATTAAAATAACAACAATTTCTAAATTTTTTTCATATAACATATCGAAATCCGTTAACTTTTAATTGAGCAGTAAAATGATTTGTCACACATTTTAGTGCATTCCTATCATTATGTTAGCTGCACACTATATTAAAGTTATATTACTTCTTATTAATGTTGCAAGGTAATTAATAAAACAAAATAAACAAGTCAATCTCGAGCCGCGTAGTCTCTGTCTGACACCCTTTTCTCGATGCCCATTCAATCGTTACTTCTTTTTTATGAATGTATCAAAAATATATAATTTAACATTGATTTGTTATAACCCTGTCTGTTAAACCAATGAATATATTTTTAATAAGGCGTAGGATAGTTGTCTTGGTTATTAATAGTAGCTATTTTTTGTTATGTTTTTCTATTTATTTTTAAGTAATTGACTATAAAACAACGATAGTAACTGAAGTATTACAATAACGGTTGAGTATTAAAATAGTACCCATTCGTAGGGCAGTACTCGCAATTCGCTGCTCAGATGCATCATGTAAGTCTATGTAGAAAGATAAACCACATTGCATATTCCAACTTTTAATAAGAAATGATTTGTTCATTATTCTACATTGATGTATTTATTTGAATATATAATAGGAGATTATCAATATATATTTAATGTACAGATAAAAATGAGTTCATAAGAATCTCTCAAAAAAATAATGGATCGAAAATGAACGTAGGTTACTTAATTTTATATCGCTTTCTATTTAAAAACAGCAATCTTTTAGTACATTGAATGGTTTTTATTACAATAGCAACCTTGATTGAGTTTTTTAGTTCATTGTACGACAGTTCGAGAAAGCAATTACTATTTGGATTTTAATTCTTCCTGTTGAATCTAATAACTTTTTTTTACATAACTTGGAGAGCATTGTTTTCTTCTTCTTATGAAAACGTTTCTTTTAATGAAACTACACTAAAATATTACAATTATTATATCGTTCAAAAATTTGCAAATACAGTCGTAATTTATTCAATTAACCACAAAAAACAAATCTCTTATGCCGCACATATTCAGAGCAATATTACTATTTTAAGTTATCTGTGAACACATTGATCAACTGTGAACATGTCGTTCATAATAGTTGGAGTCTCATCTCCATAGCGAGAACCTATCTCTAAAATTTAATAATCTACAAATAAATCCTTATATATCAGAAAAAACCAGAACAACACTACAATTTTACACGATCTGTGAACACAGTGCCTGTATACATCATCGTAACACGCCGTTTATAATACACGGAGCCCCATGTATACAGCGAGGACTTACCTCGAAAACAATTATGAATGCTGATAAATTTAAACATCGGCCGCATATCGGAATCACTCCAATTAGAGTGGAAACGTCAGCACTAAATCTCGTGCGGCTACCACGCTACACTAATTCATGCACGCCGACTGCTCCGCATCATCTACAAGGCGCATCGATAAACCGGTACACGCAACACTAGTGTGTTTGCTTTACGATCGCCAATATTTACGTCCTCGGTTGTCACAGAATCACATTTTTTATCGTTTAAGAGTCAGTAGTTGTTTATTATTCAGAATCTATCAGTGATAAGTTCTGAAAGAAAATATAATATATTAGCGGACCCGGCAGTTTGAACGTTAGCTTGCCTGCTACCAGAGCATTCAGCTAACTTTTTTTTTTGTGTAAACTATTAACTAAATGACATTTACATTAAGTTTGACATTTTAATCTTTTTGTTTCGGCATAGCGTCATTGTCGTTACCTAAAACAAAATTAAAAAATGAGTACAATTTCTCGACGGTCGTTGAGAAATATTTTATTTCATACCTAATAAAAAAACAGCGAACAGAAATTGAAATATCGAAACAATACTAAATTACGATGCAAGGAACTTGCTATCAGCGCCACCTGTGATACATAAACCTATCTGTTACAAACACAATAACTAGAAGGTCAATTATTCATGAATTTCTCAAAAGATTTTAACAGGCGGCTCTTCAATTTAAAATATATTGAGTGGCGATGGGGGATGAAACGTTGGGCTTCGAATATGCGAAAAAAAATTCGTCAAAAAATAATAAAAAGCCTAGTATCCAATCGTAGCGTCACCTGCTTGCTGGGTTCAACTATGAATCTAAGTCATTCAGGTTTCGCAAAAACTCAACACACATAAAATTTCATTAAAATCTATCCAATCGTTATAATCTTAAATATATTTATGTATAAAAATAGTAATTTTATCTCCCTACGTGTTACTTTTATGGTCAATAAATTGATCACTGAAAGTACTGAATTTCTCTTCAGAATATTTCGTTTTTGTCTCTTTTCCGTTTTTATCATGTATTTTCCTTTTAAATTATTTAAATAACATATATGAACATATAAATATAAAGATATTATAATAATTCCTTCTTTAAAATATTAATTTAATATTTTCATCAATAACAACGCACTCAATTTAGAAAGACTTTAGTAAATCCTCGTCTTCTAAATGTGTGGATGGTTTTGTAGATGTTTGAGTTATCATTAGAATTCTTGCATCATTAAAAGAGTAACATATGCTAGTAAAATTAAAAAAATAATTACAGTCGGTGGACAATTCTTAGGAACACTTTTTAATCTAAGAGGCCTCCGATTGCAGCGACAATTTTATTTATCTGTTTAGTCAGCCAGTAAGAGTGAACTTTCACTTTGCATATACACATTAACTCATACAACTTGTTCTTTTACTTTAATTTATTTTTTAAGAGGGCAGTCGTATTTATTATTTTTCTATAAAATATTAAAGGGCTAACGAGCATGCAAACTAACAGATAGTGTAGGTGATTATCGTTACCCATGGACATTCGCAACCTCGGAGGAGTCACTGATGCGTTGCTGGCCTTATAAAAGGGAATAGTGGGCTGTCGGAACTTTAAGAAAGGAATAGGCTATCTGACAGAGCGGGAGAGTAGGCCATCCTAACTCTTAGTCACTGGACGAAACGCAACAACGGAAGACTTCACGTCTGTATTCTGTGAGTGTGTGGTATTTCACCGACCGCACCGACCATTTTTGTGTTGAAACTAAGTCGGTCACAATATGACTTTACCATATATTTAATTAGTATATTAAGATATATACATAAGATTCAACATATTACGATGACTCTTGTTGGGGAATAGATTTAACAAAAATATTACTCATTACTTCGATCAAACACACCTTCCGACTGTAAAATAAATGTCACGACTAAAAAACCATTTCAAAATTTACCAAAGAGGTAATTTAAAACCCAAAGAAACCCATTGAGTACGGTGATACGAGGGCATCGAAAAAGATTCATCATTCTCGAGTTTCTTATATAAAAAACACATGCATGAAAATACAACAAAATAATATTTATTGGCTCTTTTATGCATCCTACACAAATCTTAAGATGAATTAACTATAATAAGAAGTAAATCGTTGTGTATCTTAAACATTCAACATAATTTACCGAAAGATCAAAATCATCGCATTTTACGCTTCTGTTTAAGTGAGCCTTTTTTTACATTTCCCGTTCATGGGTAATAAATTACATCACATAATTACACAAGGATTGTTCTATTGGTAATATAGCAAAACAGAGCTTCAAGCAACATAGACGTAATTTTAATGAAAATATTGAATTATAGATAACTCCTTATGCTTTCAGTTTCTGTTTTTAATATTTATATTTAGATTTATTTATATATTTAAATTACACTATTTAAAAATGTACAAAAAAGGGTGGAACATATCTATGCCATTAATAGAACGGGCCTTGTCTTTATTTTTTGCAGAAGTGAGTTTTAAAAGCACACGGTGGGATAAATAAGTAAGAAAATAAGCGTCAATGGTAGAGTAGTTATAAAATTATTAATAATAACGCAAGAAATAATAACTATTTCTTTTTAACTAATGTCTACGGATGTGGGCATTAGGCCTTCATAAATCTTCCCAATTCTTGATTTTTATTATCTTATATATTAAAAGTTTGTCATTTTCAATAAGTTAACACGATTATGACGCTGCAAAAAAGTTATAAAATAATTGTTAGCACATTCCATTATAATGTAATTAATAAAAATATGCACAGACAAGCACGCTCAAAAGCGCCATCTATAATGAGTTTACTGAAACCTTTCCCACTACAATTCATTCTCATTCCTAACATTAAGTTTTATTATCGGACCTGTCTATAATAAATATACTCGATCCAATTTCAACATCAAAACTAAAGGTGTAAAATTTCGTAGCGCTGGGCGCGTGCGCCCGTTCACCGCCGCACCTGCCCCGATGTGCGCCGGCGCAATCGTTGGCCCGCTTATTATATGATTATTATAGTTTTTTCGTGCTTTCAATCGAATTACACCTTCGTCCGGCCACTTCATACGAATGAGATGTCACGGGGAGATTTTTTTTCTATTCACGTTTCAATTTCGGAGACGCGAACGCTGAACGACGGACAGCGTTTATCACGTATTGATAACTTTAAAACAGTTAGGCTTATTTTTTAAGTTTGTACTTTTGAGATATGCAAACTTTTCATTGCGCGATAATTAATTTGATCATAAGCAAACTTCCTGTGTTGACGTACGGAAAAAAAGGTTTTGTTGATTACGTAAAGTTCGTCCAATGTCGGTAGTTTACATTCAAGAAGAAACGTTTGCATTGCTATATTAATTTAAACGGTTTTATGCTCTTGTAAATATGTCGAGTTATGCGTTGAGACGATAAATATATCGTTCTTATAAAATAAAGCAAGAAAATATATATAAATTTATAAAATAGAATTTCATATTCGTCACAGAGACAACATGCAGTTATATATGTTTAATCTCTTTGACACCATAGATACAAAAATATGACACAGTTGTAAGTGTTATAGACAGTTAGTTGCCTGCGACATGCAACCCATCGCTGACCCTCGAATCTGTTCTTCTACTGCCATTTCTCATCCAACGAATTTATTATTGAATCGAGCGAATTGACAGATACATCTCGATATTATAAATATTAACACCTAAACAAGTGTTAATATTTTATTCATATTATACCGCTAAATATTGTTATTTCTACTTCATGCAGGGGCTAAGTCATTGCATGAGAAGGTCTGTCAATAGGAAGTAGACACGTATACTGATCTATAACGCAGATTCTATTAAATGAAAGTTATGTATATATTATTTTAATGATTTATATTTTTATATCTTTAAAAATTGACGTAAATCCATTTTTTGGTATATACGTAGTTCTTAGTTCAGGCGTTTAGTGATAATTCATATTGCTTTAGAATGCAACAGAAATAGTACGATAATATAATTGATTCACAACAATTAACCGTAAATTCGCAGATAGATCCTACGCGATTCCAACTTTTAGAAAAGCAATTTTAACAACTCATCCATATTTTATTCGTCGGATGTTTTTCCGACCTTTCGCTTACGGCGGCGAGACGGAACCTTTTGTCGAACAAAATAATGAATTATTGTATCGTTTAAATAGCTAAATACTAAATAACAATGAGGAAACGCGAACACAGCGGCGGATCGGCGTGAACTATTGTCGCCGAGCGGCCTTCAAGAGATCGCTTTTGTGTACATGCAATCGTTTATCTTTATTTCAGGAGGCGAGGACAAAAGGGATTGACGCAGACAATGCTGTTTGACGACAATGCCTACTTTTAATACTCATGTTTATACCTAAACGGTACAAGCAAGGCGAATCTGTCACAAATGTATTTAAATTAATGTACAATAATGACGAAATTATACTAGCCCCGAATTACATATACGCAATGATACGAGTTCAAGTAGTGTATATATGTGTGTGTATAGATAAATTTTGAAGATCTATTGAACCACTTATATTAGACTTCATGAAAATTTGACATCAATACATATATATTTTTTTTAATTGTCACAATACATATAAGTATTGTGACAAATTTTAAAAAATATATCTAAAACAATGACTTCTGTATTGTTTAACAGATCTCTTTAAAAATCTGATCAGCTCTATTGTTAATGAAACTGCGTTGAATGTAGTAAACTTGATCGAAGTCGATTATTTTTTTGAAAGATATGATTAAAAAAGGTTTTTCAAAAACTGTTTTGTCATCTGTTTAAATTTTTTGCAAGACCGAATTTTAAGGCAAAATTTCTTTTTGCCTTAGAAATCTCTTGGTTGATCTCGTTTTATCTATTAAATTGTTCAAAAGATATTGGTCGTCGAAAAGTCAGATTTCTTAATTGATATTTTTTTTCAAATCTAAGTACTTTTTGAGATCGACAACTGCACTGAATGCTGCAAGACTTGTTCAAAACGGTTGTTTCATTCGAAAGATATTTTTGACAAATTATTTGAAAAACAATAATTAGCGGTGTTTTTGTACACCTCATATCATTTCAAAAAAGAACGTTGGATCATTTCAATCTCGAAAATGGGAGAAATACTGTTTTCGTGTTTTGTGAACTATAAAATATTATTGCCCAAAACGATACTGAAAGCCTTAAGGCTGGCAAAGTTCTACCTTTTGACCAGACTTTTTTTTAAATATTAATGATGTACATACATTAATCAAAAGTTCGTGTATTTTGCAAACTACATAAAAAGTAACACGTTGCCCCCTTCATAATTTATAATTTACAATGTAGTAAATTCAACATTAAATTAATTTACATTCATTACATATGCAAGCGCATCGATTAAATGTAATGGATCTATGAATATTCAATACATGCCAATAGCTAATTAGTGGTAATGATTTTTCAATGCAGTCATTTTTGTCATTCTGTCGTTTCTTCTTCTCATACTAATGCTGTTACAAGGTATTCAATTATAAGCTATGTACCTAGTAATAACAGCCTAATAAATACATAATCATCCCTATGAATAACTACCTTTAATTATGGTCTAACAATAAAAATAGTCCAAGCTTAAATCACAGGAAATTATAGTCGCAAATAAAGTTATAATATTGCCAAAAAGATCAGATACAGTAGGTACAAAAATAATCTAAATATAAAGTAAATCGGAATATAGACCATATTGAGTAATTAATCTCGTATCAAATTGCAAAGATATATACAAAATGTTCAGTGTAAGTCGATCACACGGAGCAAACGCGACCGGCGTAAAGAGGCCTCGACTAGCGTGTCTACCACAGACAACGTTGACGTACCTAAAAGATACAAATTTACGATACTGACAGCGAAGCCTTTTCTGAGGCAGATTTATGACAACTGGAGCCTTTGAAAAGTTCATTGCTGTTTTTTTAAGCGGCTTCGAAAACTTATAGATAATGTGACGTCATATGCGTGTTGTTCATATATAATATTTGTCCTTAAGTAATTGTAGACGAATGTATAGAAATGTATATTATTTAATTATGCTAAATTGCAAAATATCCTAATGTATAGTGTTATTTTACAAGACAGAAAAAAATGACCTCCTACTTTATATTTATTCGATTTAAATAGTGATTTGAATTAAACATGTTTAAATTATTAACCTGATTTGTATACTGATAGAGTCCAGTTATGGAAACGTATTGTCTTTAAAAAATGCATAATTTTCTTATATTATATTTTAAAAGGTGTACGTGTTTTACGCCATAATATAATAAAAACACTAAAAACAAATACAGAATATAACAAAGACACTACGAAATACAGAAATTTCGTGTAAACAAAAGCTTACTATTTTGCTAGTAAGCAAATGCTATTTTCATTTCATGCGGGATATTAATCAATTTAAACTCGACTCTTTCACAGAAAACCCCATTGCGTTCATAGTGGCTGTATGAGTAACCTATTGGGTCAATGTTAGTCATATAGTAACCATTTTTATGTAATTTCCAATAAACAACATATAATTTAGTGCTACTAATCATCATTTCTTGTATAAGAAAATTAAGGGCGTGATAAACAATATTTACATATTCGGTAAATATTACCATTCAGAATTCTAAGTATATATAATCGGTCACTATCACTACACATGGTATTCATATGAACGCGATGAAATTAGCATCTATTGCTTATATTACATTATTTATATGAAAGAATACATCATGCAGACGAAACATATTACAAATTATTTCCAGGAATCGCACTATATATATTAGATGATAACTTTTCTAAAATATTTATAATATGAGATGTCTAATTTTCTTTAAATGTGCTTCAAAATATTTGAATGTTAGAGAGATTTGCTCGCGTAACTTTTTTCTAATATTTATATAGCGGTTATCCACCGATCTATAAATACCATACTCAATGATATTATAATTAATAATATCACACTGGTAGAACTAATACAATAAACGATTACAGATATTCCAATAATCTTCAGTACAAAAGGGTTTACGGATAAGTTTGATAAAAACAAATTTAAAATGGATTTAGTGCATTGATCCTTTTATTTAAGTTAATGTCAAATTGATTACTACACATTTATACACTTGATTCTTTTTTCAGGACCAAAAAGGCTGATTAATGAAAACTACAACATCATCTGCTCAATAAACATCCCAATGACACGTGTAACGGAGGAAATAGTAAAAGAAGTATCACAGCCGGTGCATAAGCCCGTCACGAGATCGCATGATAGCGCGCCACATCTTTTTGGATCCCACATTTGCTTCGGAGTAAATCGGGCGAGCTCGCTTTTGCACTCACGCGCATCGATGCGCTGATAACCGAGCGCATATAAATAATTAGACTGCGGGTTGACGGAAGCGGGAAGGGGCGGGAACGGAGGACAGGCCGGGGAAGAGGACCGGGACCGAGAGCGCGGTGGGAGGGAGGCGCGGGGGGGGGGTCGGCCCAGATGATATCTCGGCCGCGAGCTTTGTATCAGCGTCCGATCACTATCGTGATGTGTTTACACACATGTACCATACCTGGATAGACAGCGCCGCCGAGCGGACGATGCGCCCTTAGAGAATAGGGATTAGTCACTAATTTATGTCAAATTTCATTTCAAGACTAGTTTGTCTATGGTCCATTTATCGCTACATATCTATTTGATTTCTTTCGCTTTTCATATACACAAGATTTTATAAGAAACTATGTAAAAGTTATTGAAAAGTAAGTATTTATATTACATGTTTTGAAAGTATATTTAAATATATAAGAAAAACATAAATCAGAATTTTATTTTTTTAACTAGTACCCATTGAGGCTATAAAGTAGTATGCAATGTTCTGTCTCGTAATTTGTAATCGGCAAATTAAATCGATATTAAATTATAGCGAAAAAAATTTAAGCAATAACATTATTTCGAAATAAATATGCTAATCAAATTACAAAATATGATATTCTTCATAGAAACTGTTTTATACAAAAAATTGAAAATTATTATAATTATTAAAAAATAATATAAAGCTAACGTATACATTCGAAAAACAAAATATTTAAAGAAAATCGTTTGATAATGTATGAAAAAACAAGAATAAATAAATCCAAACGATCTCATAAACAAAAATTATAAAAGAAATATTGACCTGACAGCATTAAAAAAAACATTTAAAATAGTTGTTATCCCATTAATTATCCTTCATTACTAATTTGACATTACATTAAAAATTGCGGACGTTTTCAAATTGAGTTAAGCTTGCATTAATACTTCTAGTGAGTCACAGGCTACATTTAATGTTACCATTGTTAGCATATCTTTAATTTCGTATCTGACAGTTTCTAGAAACGTTTGTTATTGATTTTTTTCTTGTTGACATTAAAATCAGCTAAATCTTGTGTTAAAGATACAAATTCAAATTAGCCGGCGCTCGGATTCTCTTTGATACATTTCAAAATATCGCTTTGTAACTTTCAGAAGTTGTACATATCATAAAATCGAAATCAAAATTAAATTTATTCCCAGAGCATCGAAAAAACAACTTTGGCATTTGCCTAATAAAAATGTTTTTTAAATAAAATTCTAATTAACAGCGAAGGTAGGCGATGATCTATTTTGGTTCGGGCGCAGATCACGAGATGGAGCGATAGGGTGGCGGCGCGCCAGATCTGATCATCTCATCTCCACCCGGCGCACTTAACTATAGTCGCTCTAACGTTAGCTAAATTCCGTCTCCGACCAGCTAATTCGGGAACATTAAAAATAACGTAATTTCTTTTGAGACAAAAGAAACTTTCCTTGCCAAAAAAAAAAATGTCGGTCGGTTGAATTAGCTGGCAACTATGCCTAAGTAAAAACTGAAACGTGAAAATCGTGGCAATCATCTATTGTTTTTTCCAGTACCTCTATGTCTTTTAATAATAAAATAAGTGTTATAAAAAAGCTAATATTTTTTAACTACACTTAGCGACCGAACGGTGTACGTAAACATTTTAGTAAGTTACTTGCTTTGCTTAACAATGTTATTATACAAGACATAATGTCTTTTCAATATGTAACTTTTTTCCAGTCGCTCAAGATATTTATACCTAGAATTAAATTTACCAAAACGCCTCTTACATAAAATGTATACAAAACGAAAGTCAAATAAGGCAACTTTTATTCCTTCAACAATGAATACGGAGTTTATCAACAATTGTACTGCAATTTTTTCTACACGAAACCTCAAACCTCGGTCGATCAATAAAGGAATTAAGAACCACGATCTGATATCGGCGATATCGATACAAGCAAAGATTAAGTAGAGATTTACAATAGAAGCGAACGCGACAAAAAGGTTTTATGACAACGCCCAGTGCACAAAACTACCCGCGCCCCGAATCCGGCGCAATAATAATTGTTTTGTGTAGAGGACATCCGCTTATCGCGGCGGACGATCGCCGACTGGCGTGCAGCTGCCATTTTCGTTTCAATTTTTTTTTTATCTTGTAAAAAAGTAACATTAGAAAATGAGATAAAAAATGTAGACTATGACGACAATGAGGTAACGGTAACCTAACGCAGCACTCGGTGGATGTCAGAGAGCATAATTCCTCACATTTTTTTTTTTGCGATAGTTCAAGTTGTATATATACGAACACTGTTCGCGACATAATAGACGATAAGGATTTAGAAATAGCGTTCGTACCGGAAATATTTACCAGCCGATCGCCTCGCTAATAAACGCGGGGCGGACGAGACGCGTCCGATCTCGTTGATAATATATCTAATTATTCGTCAGGCCGAGCGCCCGTTCCCAGAAATTTATTACCGAAACAGTAAATCAGCTGAGAATCGCCCACTAAACTGAATAGAAGCTTAAAGCTCATGAATAAAAACATTCTATTTAGCGTTACAGTCGGCACCTAGGCCGGACGCCGGGGAAGGACGCAAGTCGCGAGCGCGGCACGCGATACCTAACTTTGCGTATCAGCAGCAAGAATCAAAATTGCTTATAAACTTTATTGGCGGTATCACCGGCGGGCGCGCGGGCCCGCACTACGCAAACGCATTTCCGGCCGAACGCTGCCGGGAAAAAGCCATTTAAACCAAAAAAGAAAAAAAAATAGTAACGTGCCTCACGGCGCGTTCGGACACTTCCGGTGGGCGCTATTTTTTTTTTTGTATTGCCAACAGATAAAATCTTTCCGGCCTACTGCGCGGGCACCCGCTCTCATTTCTTTTTCGTAATGATTCTCATTTTATCGCTTTTGGCGAAATTAGATGTACTCCGAATCGACGAATTATATATTTTAAATTTTCATTTTCAATAGGACTTATTATATCTTCTCATAGAATCCACGTCTTTTACTGCTTCGGTCACGAATAAAACCCGTCGCAATCATAGTTTTATATATTTCTAGAGCGCATACGGAAATGATAATTTTAACATATTAGTAATTAGGGAGCGTAAAAACAGCGCGCGGACAATGAACGTTACAATTAGTGTTCGGACAAACTGCATTTGCATAGCTACAAATTCAACGGCCGGCCGAACTTATGTAAATGGGCCAGCGGTTCGACGTTGAATATTCAAATGGATGTCATTATAACCGGCGGCCGCACGGGCCGGGCTCCGGCCGTCGGCCACGGCCGTGCCTAATGTAATGAGGGAATTAAACCCCCTCCTTTCTCGCCACTCACTAGCCACAGTGTCGGTGTTCACCCTTTTTTTTCTTCGTACTTCATGCACACTAAATGTAATAATATACAAAATTAATAATTTTTGAATTTAATTTAGGGGCCCGCGCGGACGTGGAACGTATCCCTTCGTCTTTTCTATTGATAGATCTCGCTGTCAATTCCAATCGCGTTTCCGCTTCAATTTCGGTACCGATACTGTTCCTGATTTCGATCCCACTCGAAGCTCTCCATTTTAAGCCTGGTCCCGCACTAAATTTCGACCTTGATCCTATCCCCAAATTCGCTCCCAGTCAGTAGTCGGTTTCGATTTGTACGAAGCCATTTAAACCGTTTCTCATTTCATTGTATTATAATAAACCGAAAATCGTTTAAATGCATCGTTCACAGTTTTAGTGTGGCAGCCTTTACATTTGCTTGATACAATAAAAAGAGTTGTCATCTACCTTTGTCGTTTATAAGACATTTGAATTGTTTTCTATTCACAAATTTGTCCACATGGAAGAATTATTACAATAGTTTTAAAACTTAACCGCCTAAAAGTGAACTGAAAACATGAAAGAGTTTTGAAAAATCATCGAATGAAATATATTTTCAGCCAGAGGCGGCAAGTGAGGACTCATGAATCCGGTACTTCCGACTACAACTATTTGTCATATTTGATTGGATGATTTTCGATCTTGTTTCCATCTTATTAGTTCATTTTTATGCAGTGGGTTTTTTTTTATTTATTAGTAGGTTTCATAAAAATCTAACTATTGTATTTGTCCTCATGACGCAACTTTGGAAAAAGTTTGTCGTTTTCCGACTTCACTCGACGAGCTGAGTCAGAAAATATATATGGTTCAAAAGTTTATATATGTATGTATATATATATATATATATATATATATATATATATATATATATATATATATATATACATACATATACGATATAACGCCGGGCTTGTCAGCACGATAGCGTCTACATTTCTTTAGAGATCTTAATCAAACTCAACATACATGTTGTATGGACGATTACAAAGGTCGAGTTCATATTTGAGCCAAATCGACAACTAATTTACAAATTACCGCGTTTTAATATTTTGAAAGTTCGAAAATTACATATTTCATATGAATTACATATGAAAATAAAACGAAATCTACTTCCATTTCGACTGCCGAATGGCCTTATTTTTATGTGTTACTTTTTAATTCTATTTTAAAAATGCCCTAAGATTGCTTTGTCGTCATTAGCGGGATCAGAGACAAGTCTCGGTATAATATTGCAATAATATTTCTTTATCAATTTATTGTTATGAATTAATTATTAATACTGCATGTATTTTTCATTATTTATTTATTCTTAATTGAGTTATTTTAATCTCACTATATTAAGTACCGACTTACGTAATGGTCGTTAAAATTATCTTTAAAAGTTGTAAAATTCTGAGATTTTTATTTAATTTTTAAGAAATATATTGTATTATACTATAATAGTTATTTTTCACGTTAATAAGATTTATTGTGTAATAATATAAGAACTTTATCACAGCTCTATCATTGAAAATTTAAGTGATATTGGTTTTTAACCGACTTAAATCGTTATGATTCCTAGATGGTCATTCAAAACGAAAAATGCTTAAGGAAACCTAAAATTTTTTAGAAACTTTCAGAAACATATTTAATGATACTTCACTTATCATAGTTGGTCGATTTTTATTTTTTTTTCACTATATAACGTATGATCTTCACCATATTGAATTTTAATTACGGACATGTTTTAAAGAAGACATACAGACACAAGATTAAGATAAATCGATTAACGTAAATATCATCAAAATCAGCTGAAGAATTTGTCTCTAAACCGCTATAAAGAAAAAAACATACTTAAATATTTAGACCGATATGTACATTGTCCTCCTTTGCATTTCGCAGTCGGGTAATAAGAATGTTTTCAAAAAAAGTAATATTCTCGTTTCTTATTTTACATTAAATTATACACATGTGATCCTAGAAGCAGAACATGTGTAGAAAATAGAGCAAAATAGTACCTAAGGAATTCGTGTTTTTTATGGTCGACACGCATAAGCATAATAAATTATAAAAAGCACAATTATCATAGCAAAACAAAGTGTTTTTCATTGTATTACGGAACTCTAAAGTCAATCGTATTCACGCTTCTCACTGTTTTAAAGAAAAGGACTAGGAATCTATTCGTCCAGTAACAGTGTTCTTAAAAATAAATCAAGACAACGGTACTTTACAGAAAACATCCTAAAAAACTAAATATCATATTACAATACTTATTTTTTATATTGATCGAACTACGTATAGTTTTCTGTAATTTTAAAATAATATCGTTACATGTAAACTAACCCCATCTTTTAATGTGTACCATCAATTGTAATGAAATTTGAAACAAAGAAACATTTGGAAAAATGAAACATTCACCACTAAAAAAGTAAAGAGATATTCATACCTTGAAAAATATTAGTAACGAATAGATTTTTATTTCGTCCTACTATCAGTCGGTTTTTGACGCTGAAACTGGAATCGAGGCGGAGACAGAATTGGAATTAACTCTGCAAACGGGACACAGTTCAAGCCGTGGACTGACTTGATATCAGAAATACAAAAAAAATAGTTTCATCACTGTATCGGGCAAAGAAGGGGACAGAAGCTAGTGTAATATCAACATTTGAAATAATTTCATAAAACGTTTTCAAATATTTTGTAACTACAAAAGTATCTAATTTTTGTAACTAATCGCTGGCTCGGACGAAAACGTCCAACTTTGTAAACATAATAATTTAATGGCCGTCTAAAATCAGTTACGTAAAACGAAAATACAAATAAAAAACAGGGTGACTGTCAAATTCCCTCGGATGCTGGCTGAACAAAACAGCACTTTAAACGAAAAAAAAAAGACTAGAACTAGAAGAGCGTTCTCGATTCAAAAATTGAATTGATCGCTCCATTGTATTCCAAATGTATCATTTGAACTGTTATTATGTTCGCTCTCTCTCTAGTTCTCAATACGAACTGGTAATCCAATACTTTTGTATGGTAGGCACTTTACCCGGCAGCTGAGCGGGAGAACGTCACAACTCAATCGTGAAATATCTTATTGGCTCTTATTGTTATCGTGATTGGGTTCAAATTCGATATTAAGTCTTGCGAGACTCGTTACCACTGTTATTAAATTAGGTAAGTGTTCCCAGCTCAGTATGGCGAGGTGGTTGCCATATTATGATAGTGATTAAGTGCTGTTTCTACTTAAAGTATGGAAAATGTTTAGAGGTCGAGTAAATGAAACCGAAAAATATAGATCGGTACGAACAACTTATTATTTACTTAAGAGCATTTTGGGTTTGGTGATACTTTTGGTGTTCATGAATTCCTCATTGAATTAAGTGAATTAGATCAGAACTTTGTTTTAAGAATTAGTGTTGATGTTAGAAAACAATTATTGGACATAACATACTCGTTTTATTGCAATAAATATTGATGAAGATATGACTGTTTTTTGTTTATGATTGTTTCTATGTAATATTTTCTAAAGAGTTATTGTCATTTAATAAAAAGCCTACCAATACGGAACTTTGTTGAAAGACCACTTGGGACATCCACAATATAATGATATATTTGCCAATTTTATCGTTTGGAACAACTTCGGGTAAAGATTCAGGTAAGGTAAAATCTTTTTGTCAGCTATCAAACGTTATCTGTAATCTATCACTCTGTGAACTATCGAGTTCTTTTTTTGTATTAGTCGATTTTTTCAAATATATATTAATCAAAAGAGTTTAACAAACGCAATAGGAGTATTTTGTAACACATTTCAAGGATGAATGAAAAAATAACAAGGAATCCATTTTTGTCACGAGCGTTATTAATTTAATATAGAATTAAGTGGCGTTTGATTGTGACGTGGATACTTTGACTTTATTATTATTATTTTTTTTTTGCAGCCGCGACAAAAACAGAGAACACAAATATTAGAGGCTTTATAAACGAGAGAAATAAATTAAATAAACGAATTTTCACGAATAATCGTAACTCAAACAGCCGGAGACCGTATTGTTATGGGATTGCGGTTGTGTTCGGCAGGTACGCCCGGGGAATCGAACCCACGCACCGCGAGGTAATCCTATTAGCTCGTCATTGTGGTTGGCCAAATAAATAATTTATTTTCGATCATACGCCGACGGCCGAGGGGCCCGGTTATTCCCAAAGCAGCGCCGTTGTTAAAAATTTGTCTAGTCACGAGAATACGTTCAGATATTTAATCTCTGTTTGAGCAATAAATTTAACGTTGTAGTACTAAAGTACTCCTTTCCTAAGGTCTTCCGAGAGCTTGAAAATTACCTTAATATTTTTAAAATATTTAAACTAATATTAACGTGTGCATAAATCGCAAACGTACAGAATATATATTCGTCTGTCTGTTAATGATGTTGCTTTTTTGAATCAAAGTTCACAATTTAAGTAACTGTTTAATATTTATTACGCAAATATAGATATAATTATGAAGACTAAAATTAAGGATACCAAAACTTTATTATATACTCCAATATATATTATATTTTACAATTACATATATGTATAAATTATGAAATATTTCAAAAGTTCATTAAATTTTATCGTGAACTACTTGTTAACTCTAAAATTTCTCACGTCGACAATACTAATAAACAATATTTTGACATGTAATAGCAATAACATAAAACCGACTTCAAGTAGGGTTTATAGTAAAGAGCAGCGGGCAATTGAGGCAACAATAGAAATTTGTAACTGGCCCATTCCACAACAGTGGGCCCTTAGAGGAAATGTTTTAAGTAAACATACTTGAGCACTGCTGGGAAGTGTAGTACGCTCAAATAATTTTGGTTTTATTAATTTTAGTTTTATGTGCATACTCGCAGAAAAAAAAAATCATTTAAACATGAAATTAATGTTTAAATGATAAACCTATAATGCAATTTAAAAATCAGCGCAATCGTATAACATTTAAGGCTTTTATACTTCTACAAATGAATAAAAAGAACTCATTCTTAATCCCTAACGACTTTATGTCATGACTCTTAAGTCATGACTGTTGATGTAGACGCTATATACGTGGATAATATAAGTATTATCCACGTATATAGCGTCTACATCAACAGTCTATGGAATTATTAGTTATGATATTTACAATAGTAACTCGTAATCAAATTAAAGGTAATATAGACTATTTTCCTTATTCAATTTCTCTCGACTTTGTTAATTACTTTCCTTTTCAAGTATTTCGTTTACCAAAAATTAAAAAAAAAAAACGAACAAAGACTTAAGCAACTTAAGTTTGGAAAATATATTAATTACGAAAAAAAAAGTTTCAAATTTTAGAACGACTTGTAACCTAGTACATTTTAATTTATCGTACCTTTACCGTTTTTGTCATATAATTATTTTTTGAATCCGAACGTAAAAAGCGCTACCGAAATTAATAAATCCCCGGCATCAAACGGACGCTCGCGCGCGCAGCCGACGCGACAGCCTCGAGATAACAACGGTCGTGTAATAGTTAAACGACAAAATAAATAAGCTCCATCAAAGTATCGTCAAGACTCGTCGCGCCGTGGGCGGCGTCGGTAAATCACGATTCACGAGCCATTGTTGTATGAATTGCGTTTTGAGGAAATCGATCGGCCGACGGACGGCTGGCCATTGCGCCAGCCTCCGCCTGCACGGACGTGCGTTACGCGCACCTTATTTTATAAGTGACATAAAATTAATGCGCCTCATAAGTTTATTGTTCTATGCATCTTATGATGAACACGTTTTGATGGTGTGCTTGCGTAACATGGAATCGAACGCCAGATATGATATTTTTCATTTAAGTGCATTCGCGTGAACATCGAATTAAATTTATGCCTAAAAGTGAACGAAAAAAAAAATTAAGTTATAGTTGAAATAAAAATATATCTTTGATAGTCGTAATGTTAAAATAATGAGCACATTATGTACATACTAAGTTAATTTTAAACATTAATAATTTATACATATAATAAAATAAAAAAATATGCCTACATTAAAGATATTACAGAAAACCTACTACTATGCAGAGAATATTAAAAACATTGTAGAATAAATTTCAACAGTTTTTTTATAATTATTTTCTATCCATGCATTTGTTCGTGTACTCCGCAAAAACTACTGTTCAGGATTTGATGAAATTTGGTACAGTAATATACACACTCCGTAATAAGATATAGGATAGTTTTTACTGTGTCGTTGCTATTTTTGTACTTTTTTTTATTACGCTCACAATCGGAATCTGAATAGAAATCAGCGCCGGGACTATAATTGCGAGTAAGAACAAGATGGAATCATGATTGACAGCGTTATCGGTCGATGTCAAAGATGTAGGAAATATTTTTTTGTGAACGTGGGCGAAGCTGCGAGCGAAAGCTAGTAGTAAGAAAAAGCATTCCTATTTAATAAAAATCTTGAAAGTTGAGGCTGAAACTAGCTTTCAATTTACATTACATAAATATGATTTGAAATTTTATTACTCTGTGTAAATACACAGAGTAATAAAATTTCAAATCGTTGTTAATCGCATAAACGTGTTTGCATTATTTTGAAGAAATGAAGTACATATCATAAAATGTTAATTTAATAACGAATGTATTGATTTTTTTTTTTTCTTATACATTCCGATAATAAATATTATGAAACACATGCTTACTTCGACGCACCATAATATTAAAATACTATCTGATGCACGTAACGAACGTAAGAAAGAAATGCACACACGAGCTTTATAAATATGTATAGAGAGGCGGTCTGGTCGCGTTCGCTCCAACATCGGCCGCTACCGTCCGTCATTACAGCCGGTGTGGCTACACCCAGCCGCTATTGTCGCAGCTTCCGAATAATTAGCCGGGGGAGCGCTTTTGTCGAAGTATACATTTCAGTTCGAGTGTACGTTACAGGATACAAAGAATCACAAAGTGAGCCGAAGAGGGGATCCTTAAGGCGAAATTCCTTTTGCTCGTTTCCATGTTCCGTTTGCGCGAGTTCGCGAGAGTTGCGTCTGCGACGATGTGGGGTCGTGAGTGCCGTGTGAAAGTGGGTACTTTATGTTCGAAACTGAGCGTGTTGTGAGTTTTATCTGCGCTGTTAAATTTTAGAA